>JAXCGZ010009991.1:0-56770 GCA_037179515.1 Halocaridina rubra
ATATGCAATCTGCCCAGCCCTCTCTTTCCTGTAAGATTTGGCTTACCTCATCATAAAATTCTAATAAGTTTGTTACTGTTGATCTACCTTCTCTGAAGCCATGTTGCCTCACTGACAAAAAGTTGAAGGATTCCAAGTGAAGAGAGATATGTTTCCTTAGTAGTTTCTCCATAAGTTTGCAAACTATGCTGGTCAAGGAAACTGGTCTATAGTTCAGAGCCGTATCCCTCCTTCCCTTTTTGAAGATAGGTATCACATTTGCTTGTTTCCAGCATCTTGGAATCTCCCCCGACTCCAGTGACTCCTTAAATATGATATTTAGTGCCACTGATATTGTGCTTGCGCATTTTTTAAGCACATGAGGGGATATGTCATCAGGACCTGTAGCTTTATGAACATCTAAATCCATCAGCGCCTTGCATACCTCTGTGGCTGTAAGGTTGATGTTCTCTAATACCGGCCCTTGAGCTTCTATCACTGCAATCTGAGGGGGTGGGGTATTTTCTACTGTAAATACTGACTGAAACTCCTTGTTCAATTCTTTGCAGATCTCTTCGTCCGTCTCAGTGATGCTTCCATCCGCTCTCTTTAGCCTTAAAACCTGTTCTTTTACCTTCAGTTTTCCTCTGATAAAGCTGTGGAAAAGCTTGGGATTTTCTTTAGCCTTCCTGGTGATGTCCCTCTCATAATCTCTCTCTGCCTCTCTCCTTTTACTTAGGTAGTCATTTCTTGCTCTTTTGTAGGCTTGCCAGGCATTTATGTTTTTTCTCCTCCTATACCTTTTCCAGCATTTGTCTCTCCACTCCTTAGCTCTTTTACACCCATTATCGAACCATTTCTCTCTGGCATGAATTACACCTACTTTGGTGACAGGTATGCAGCAATCTACTATCTTCCCATATTTCTCACAAAAGATGTCATACATTTCTTGTACAGATTTGTTGTAAAATAAGGTTCTCCAGTCAATAACTGCAAAAAGCTCATTCATTTTGATGTAATCTCCTTTCGGATAGTTCCTCCTCATGTCCTCAGTGCCTCTACTCTCAGGAAGAATATCTTCAATGATATACTCCATCAACAACACACAGTGGTCACTCTTTCCAATTGGTGGTTCATACTCAATATTTTCAATATCCAACACATTTTCTGTGAACACTAGATCAAGTAGTGATGGCTCATCCCCACCCCTGGCTCTTGTTGGTTCCATTACATGTTGGTGTAGGAAATTCCCTTGTACGCAATCTAGGAATCTTGCCCCGAATGAGTCCTCACCACTGTGTGGGTCAAGATTTATCCAATCTATCTCTTTATGATTAAAGTCTCCCATAATCAAAATCCTACATTTTTTCTCCCGTGCCATGTTAACAACTGAGTTTATGACTTCAATAGTACCTATATGACTTTCCTCATAAATTTCAAGCCTATTTTGGTTCCTTGGTGGGTTGTATACAACAGTTATTATAATGCTCTCTGACCCAGTATTTATGCGAGCAACAAGAAATTCCCTGAACTCACTTTCTATAGCCAAGTTTATTTCTTCAACTTGAATCCTCTCACTTATGAGCAGTGCTATCCCTCCACCAGTCCTCTCAGATCTTTCAACCCTTAGTATTCTGAAGCCCTTAGGAAAAACTGTGCACTGTTTATGTCCTCACTCAACTTAGTCTCTGTAATTGCTACTATATCTGCCTTACTGTTGTGAATCCTATCTTTTAATTCTACTGCCTTACCAGCTAATCCATCAGCATTTGTGTATAACAATCTTAATGAGGCCCCATCCCCTGATCTTCTGTCATTATCTTCTTTATCTCCCCTTTGTCTGGAAGTATTCTGTAACGAAAATTTTTCTTCTCTTCTTCATTTCTCTCATCATTTAACCTTCTTGCCTCTTGCAACAAGTTTTTGATCTTTCCCATCTCTTCCTGTGTTCTGTATCGTCTAATGAACACTTCTTTGCATTCTTGAAGGTCTTTTAGACTTTTTTTTCTCAACAATATTTCCCTACATGTTTCCCCTCTCTCAAAGGTTACTTTTGTTGGTCTCGGCTTTTCTTCCCTCGAATATTTACCTAGTTGGTGTATGTTTACAATATCCTCAGGACCACATACTACTCCAAGCTTTCTTATCAGGTCTACAACCCTAGCTTTATTTTCTTCAAGTCTCCCCTGCCATGTTGGCTCCCGGGATTCACCTATGCCTGAGATTACCACTGTCTTCTCCTTATCAAGTGCCTGTCTGATGAGTGGGTTTGCCCTTTCCATCACAACGTCTTTCATTTTTTCGATTACTGTCTCTTTATAGTCAACTGTTTGTATGTTTTCCAGTGCCACCACCTTTACAGCCTCTTTTACTGCCACATTCCCCTTTAGTGCATCAGCAAAGGACGTTTTCATGGCATCATTTTCCATATTCAGCTCCTGGAACTCTTTTCTGAACTGTTCAATGTTTTCCTTAATCTGGACATTCCAAGCAGCAATCTCGTCTCTCTCAGAAGAGAGCAGTGAACTAACATCTAATTCCTTTAGGTTGTCATTCAGCTGTTTGTTTTTATCTTTTTGTTTAGAAATTCTAGATTCTAGTTGACTCTTTTCCCCTTCCACCTTCTTTATTCTTTTTTCTAGTTCCTTTCTCTCCTGCCCTTGTGCTTTATTTGCTTCCTCCAAAGATCTTATTTGTTCTCCGAGTGTTTCATTCTCTTTCATTTCTCCATCCATATTCCGAATTTTATCATCAAGGCTTACAACCATTTCCTCTAACTTCTTGATTCTCTGTTTAAGTCCCCTGATGACTACCCCTTCTCCCGACCCATGGGTGGGAGAGGTTTGGGACAGAGATGGCCTCATTTTTATGTTCTCCCTCTCACAGAATATAGAAAGAAGACGAGAAAGAGGAAAAAAAAAAAAAAAAGAGAAAAACTTTTAATTTAGCTTCACACAGAAGTTTTATATCTCCATATAAGTGCTATTTAGTGACTCAGTTTGTCTCTTTTCTGGTAACACACATCTTAACTTAAAAACTTGACCATGGTAATTTAACTATAAAAAGAAAAAGAAAAACAAAAGTCAAACCTGAAGGAAAATTCGAATTTGTGTTTGAGGTGGCACCCACCTGTTTCTGCTATATATTCTTCCTAACTGATAAACTGACTTGCTAACCAAGATATGTTATCACGGGATTAGACTTTACATTTAACTCAATATATATACAAAATAAAAAAAATAGTAAAAGAGAAAGCTAAAAGAAAAGCAAAAAAATGAAGAAAATAAGACAACTGTACTACTTGGCAACTTAACTCAGTACTGTTGACAGGTGGATATTTGGTAATTTTTTTTTCTTTTATTATTCAATTATTTCGTGTATCAAACTAACTAACTAGTTAATATAAATGGGAAGGATACTGATTTTAACAATATATAGAACCACAGGATCAGGTAAACGGCTTAAGAGCTTTCCCCAGTTTACACAAAAAATTAGGTAATGTGATGTGATGGCTCCACCTCTGGCAACTCTTCTAGATTTCCCTCAAGGCAGAACTGGACGGCAGCTTCTCTCTCTCTGCTCACGAAAATGTTCTCATTTTTTTTCCTTTAATATGAACAGTCTCGTCTTACAACAAATATAAGTTTTGTACTCACAATACTCTGCAGGATTTCAGATTTAGGGAAATTATGGTAAAGTTTTCCACTAAGCACTTAGTCACTCGAAACAATTAAAAATTTAAGAGGAGCATTTCCGTGTGTCACTGAACACGCGGTGTTTGTGTATGCGTGTGTGTGTGTGTGTGTGTACTATTGTTGAATACAAGACGTCTTTGACTTAAGAGTCACCTTAGAGTAACAAAGAAAGATATTATTAATTTCTTGTGGGATATAGTAATGATGGAAGACCAAAGCTCTGTCTTAAAAGCTTTTAAGTAGATTATGCAGCTATGCAATAAAATATAAAGAAAATATATATATATATATATAATAAAGACTGAAATATGCAAAGTCAACTGAAGACAAAATTAGAATATAAAAAACTTTTAATCATATTACTGTAGATAAAAAACTTATTATTATTATTGTGATAGATCAGTGAACATCAAAACAAAATATAAGAACTATATCATAGACCTTTCAAGTAAAATATGGAGCCATGCAGTGAAATAAAAAAAAAAATAAAAATAATAGAGGATGAAATTTGAACTTTCCTCACTAATGATGAAATAGAGAATAATTAGGCAAGGAAAACATTGTTATTATATTTTTTGGGGGGATAGGTCTTTGAATAATAATTTAAAAAAAACTGAAAAGTAATGACTACCGTTCTGTCATGGCACTGTTAAGGAAATATGACGCTATACAATGCAAAAATAGAAGATATATGAAATTTTCAGTTGTTGTTGTTGTTCCGGTTTCACGTCACGGATTCCCTTTTCTACCAAGGGCTAGGACGGTTGCCTAATTGCGAAGGACTTGTTTTTGGCAGATGTAATCCTTACTCTGAGTGCATGCCCTTGCTAGCCTCAGACCGTGACGGGGCGCGAACCCTCCACCTGACACCTCAGAGTCGCGGACGATACCGATTGAGCCACGGTGACTGCATATATGAAATTTTCAGTGCATCAAATTATTGACAATAAAAAAGAAAAGTATGTTGCTTTAGAACTTAAAAATAAAAAGCTAGACACGGAAGCTGAAATTAGTAAAATTTCTTACTAAAAAGAGACAGAGAAATAGGACCACGAAGATACAGGCTAACGGGAAGAGATAAAGATATAATTCGTGTAACTGTGAACCAACTAAAGGGAAGAATGGAATAGAGAAAAATTATAGACTCGGAGAAGAATATAGAAAACCAATATTCGAGAATCTTGACACTTGTGAGAAATTGAGGAGAGAGGAACATGAATCTGTACTATAAAAAGTTGGAGCAAAAAAAAAAAATCGTAAATTCTAAGACAGATGGAAAAACAGAAAAATGAATCTATACACTGTGAATGGGAGCTTAAAAAATATAAATATAATAAATTTTTACATGTTAAGAGAAAGAATAAAAAGATGAAAATAAAGCCAAAGAGTAAAGAAAGAAGAGCTAAAAAAAAAAAGAGAGAGAGAATTCCTATATTTGACCCCTCTACAAAGAGAGCAGAATGGGGAAAACTGCTTAAATATAACCCTAGATGAAGAATATCTCGTTGCCTGGCAACGGCGTCATGGGACATCTTTTTAAAAATACACCTTAAAGATGTTTACCTGGCTGATATTCATAAACAACATCCAATGACATTCCTATTATTAATAGAATCTTATTCATTTTATTCTTATAACAAGTGTTATAAGGTATAATGCCATTAAGGTTTTATTTATATATATATATATATATATATATATATATATATATATATATATATATATATATATATATATATATATATATATATATATATATATATATATATTATATATATATATACTTACTGGTAAATCTTGAATATTCATATATATTGCTTATTGCTTGACAAGAAGGTGCCGAACGGATATTTTTGGCCGTCTAGATTCACAAGCTTGTGAAAATAGATATTAATCATTATTGGTTCAATCATAGCTAAAGGTGTAATTAGTGAACCTGCTAAGTTAGAAGGGTCCCTCACATGACTTGCTTTGTTACATATTATTATGCATGTTATATAGTGCATCGCTGTACAGGAAAGGGTTATGTGTGGGTAACCCATAAATTTTACCTTCTGTATCCATAGGTGCAATCACTGAACCTGTTGAGGTCACAGTGACAAGGAGATAACTGACTCTAATACTTTCACACTCAAATTGTCTACTCTCTAAGAGAATATAGTTTTGTTTTGTTTTTTGGGGAGGGAGAGAGAGAAAAAAAAAGGTTTAATATTGTTTCCTTTGGTATAGTAGCTCTTTTTTAGCCCACTGACCTCTCTCTCTCTCTCTCTCTCTCTCTCTCTCTCTCTCTCTCTCTCTCTCTCTCTCTCTCTCTCTCTCTCTCTCTCTCTCTCTCTCTCTCTCTCTCTCTCTCTCTCTCTCTCTGTGTGTGTGTGTGTGTGTGTGTGTGTGTGTGCGTGTGTGTCAAAATATTTATCACCTCATTTCTCATATATATATATATATATATATATATATATATATATATATATATATATATATATATATATATATATATATATATATATATATATATAGCTTGCTTAGTTAATATCGCTTATTATTTTCCATTTCTATATATGCTAACTTGTCCGAATATCTACTGATTTTCTGCAAGGCTGTTTATCTATCTTCTTATGTCTCTTGTTTTTATCTCTTTTTAACTAAATTTTCATCTTTAGCCATCTATCTATCTATTTATATATTTTTCTAATCTATGCCTGTCTATTTGTATTTTTGTATTTCTGTCTATCTCTCAATCTAGCTATTCATCTCTCTATCTATCTATATCTATCTGGCTGTCTGTCTGTCTGTCTGTCTATCTATCTATTTACCATGTATATTACTCGTGTCCTGATATGTAACCGTATACAAACATCCGCAGTAATGCCATCAAAGTTTTCCTGATACTTTTATTTGTTTAGGGAAGGCGTTGGAATTTGATTACAGAACACAAAAGAGACGGATGCGGTTGGGATCATCAGCCTCTGTTGTCTCTCTCTTGACGTAGAGGGAATATTTTATTTTTATCTTAGAAAGGTCTATCTCTCGGTTCTTTGGGGGATTTGTAGAATTTTCATTCTCTCTCTCTCTCTCTCTCTCTCTCTATCTCTCTATATATATATATATATATATATATATATATATATATATATATATATATATATATATATATATATATATATATATATATATATATATATATATATATATATAATGTGTGTGTGTGGTTACGTGATTTACAAACAGTAAAGTAAATAAAGTTAATCTACACAGTCACACACACATACACACACACATGCACCTGCATATGAATAACTCCTATTGTAATCCACACTTGGAAAAGCATGTCAATAAATTAGAGAATATTCAAAGACATGCTGCGAAACTGGTGACAGACGTACGTAAATATCAGTTATGAGGAAGGGCTGAGGGATATAGATTTACCATCACTCGAAGCTACAAGAAAGTGGGGGGCATGGTATCGGTTCTCAAATTCCCTCATTATTTTGACAAAGTGGACAGGGAATGATATTTTTATATATGTGGCTCTCGATCTAGAGGTCATAAAGCTTTGCAATAAACTTCTTTTTCACGATGTGAGGAAAAACTTTTAGTGTAAGGATTGTTGACAATTGGAATTATCTAAGTAATGAAACAGCAAATGCTATAACTATATATTGTAAGGATAGATTTTATAAGTGTTAGTGAGTAAAAACTGAAACCGAGCAGGAGTTACGAGCAGAGGGTTCTTTCCCTTGCGTTCAATTAGGTAAATAAACAAACGGGATCAAGAGGAGATATATCACCCTAATATGGAAGGGATACCATTTTTAAACTGTAAGGAACCTGAGATCGTGAGGATGCTATTCCACCACAGAC
The DNA here is from genome assembly GCA_037179515.1 of Halocaridina rubra. Taxonomy (NCBI): domain Eukaryota; kingdom Metazoa; phylum Arthropoda; class Malacostraca; order Decapoda; family Atyidae; genus Halocaridina; species Halocaridina rubra. Next base: position 7,536 of record JAXCGZ010009991.1, read on the forward strand.
ACTAGACATCCAAAGAATGTATTCACAATACCTACTCGCGTTACCACCACACGAGGAACGTCTACCTACCCTCTTGACCTGCTAATATACAGGTCACTGGCTCAATCCTGACTGAGGATGGGAATAGCTTTTACTGTCTCAGGTCGTTACCGATTAAACTAAGCAATTAATTTGGGGGGTCGGCGATTTACTATAGGTCTATGTGATTATTAAGAAATTACCTGGGGATCGCTGGGTCAACGTGATTGGAGAGGGAGCACCGGCCTTGTTATATGGTAGGTATTTAGTCTGGCTCTGTGCTATCAGTGTCCCTTACCTTTGCCGTTCATTGGAGACCGTTAAACTTTTTGTTTGTATGATTTGTTTATAAATATTGAAATGTACATATAATACACAATACCTCCATATATATATATATATATATATATATATATATATATATATATATATATATATATATATATATATATATATATATATATATATATATATATATATATATATATATGCACATATACACACACACACACACACACACTCACTCACTCACTCACTCACTCACTCACTCACTCACTCACTCACTCTCACACACACACAGATGTCTGTATTTTTCGTAAATTATTCAAAAACTCTCATAACTTTCTCCGCATTGCGAGTGTTGGTAAGCTTCCTTCCTTCACTCTCTGTCCCTGTCCAGTACTGGCCTAGATAGTATCTTGTCATTATTTCCATGTAATTGCTCTTTTATGATATTTTCTATATTTTATTATTATTATTATTATTATTATTATTATTATTATTATTATTATTATTATTATTATTATTATTATTATCTTTTTCCTTCGATTTTCAATTGCATGAAGACATTCACTAGTGTATTCTCTCAATATAAGATATTTTACTGATGTAATCTGTTGTTTTTAGAAATCTCATTTTTTTTATTTTCAAAATATATTTTAGAAACTCGGTTTAATGCAAGATTAAGGGTGTATTGTCAAATGTACAATGTGTTATTTCCAAAATCATATATATATATATATATATATATATATATATATATATATATATATATATATATATATATATATATATATATAGTAATACAGAGATCAGTCCACACTAAGAAAGGTTTAAATATAAACAGAAGATGCTCAAAATTTTCTCCCTCCACGTGGCCTTTTCATGATCTTTATTAATCATAATAAAGGCTCTGATGAGACCCGGTGGAGGATGAATATTTTGAGCATCTGCTGCTTATATTTAAACCTTTCTTAGTGTGTGTGTATATATATATATATATATATATATATATATATATATATATATATATATATATATATATATATATATATTCATTCCCCTGAGGAGGATAATAATACCTACTCCGTGTTTTCCTGCGTGTCGTAAAAGTATTAATTTGGGCGAAGCGAGTGGACTGAGAATCTCCTCCTTTGTATTTCCTTTTACAAGTTTTTGCTTAGACTCACCTTCCCCCTGTTAAGGGGAATTATGGCTCTTGACTATAGATAGATTATTATTATTATTATTATTATTATTATTATTATTATTATTATTATTATTATTATTATTATTATTTTTATTATTATTATTATTATCATTATTATTATAATTATCATTATTTTTATTATTATTATTATTATTATTATTATTATTATTATTATTATTTTATTATTATTATTGTTATTATTATTATTATTATTATTATTTATTCATCTTACATTTTCCTTGTTTAAGATGAAAGGAACACATTTGCACAGTTTGTTATTTTTTTACTTTTTTCTATATTTTGAGATTTGTTTCTCCAAAATTTACTATTTTTTTTATTGGCTCATTCGATTTTGGTAACAAGAATTTTCTCCTGTTTCCCTAAGACAAAGTTAAAAAATAATTTTAATCATTTTTCTTTAATAACCAAAATACAAAGGATGATTCTCACTGTCTTAAATATTCTTAATTCATAATACATATCTTTAGTTGAGTAAAAATTTTAGGAATGGTTAATTTTCTTCAGACAACCTGATCACTGTGCGCAAAATTATTGAAAAGTTAAATAGTTTGATTAGAATTTACGTATATTCTCTCTCTCTGTCTCTCTATCTATCTATCTATCTATCTCTCTCTCTGTATATATATATATATATATATATATATATATATATATATATATATATATATATATATATATATATATATATATATATATATATATATATCTTAAAACCATTTTTAAGTAATTGAACAGAATATCAGTTCTAATTTAATATATATGTATAACACTTAATAGCATCTAAAGTTTAAATGTTAATGGTTTCTTTTTACAAGCAGAGGCAATGGACATTGATAACACAGTGACCCACTATATACCTACCATATTACCTAGGTCCAATTTCCCCCTGCAATCACACTGGACCCAATGATCTCCACGCAATGGCTGAATTATAAGACAGATAATACTTCATCCTGTTGCGATATGAGACAATGAAAACTAATGTATCATTATCTAGTACAAGCGTATTATCGAATTTCGTTGTTACAGATATTAAACGGGGTCAAATTATGGAATTTAATTTGAATATTAGCATAATATAAGATATTACTAGGTATTTCTCGGGTTTAATCATTTTCTAGATGTTACCATTTAAATGTCACTTGTTCATATATTATTATCTATATTTGCTGACGTTTCTGGTATAGATGCAACAAATATTATTTTTATAAGTTGTTATTGTAAACAATAATCATTCTTATGTGTAATTATAGTTTTTTAAATCCTCATTCCGATTTCAAAAAAATAAAAAGTTTCAGCAATGGTTAAATTTTATTTAGATTTTTACTTACCTTAATACCTGTTATTAAGAAGCAAAACTTATTTTATTACATTAAATGTATTTTGTTCCACAAATAAGTTCAATAAATAAAAATCACTTCATAGATAAACAATTATGTTAATTATTAAATAAATGCATTCATTTTTTATGTATTCAGTAAATAAACGGATTCATATAGAAATTAATAAATGATGAATAGCCAGGATTATAACTCATAGAATACCTGTTAGTTGAGGACTAAGTCGTTTGCTGACTTGTTAGAATCTACATCATCATATGTTGTAGACGCTACAAAAAGACAAAGTTTTCAATTTATCTTCACTGTAGTTATTCACGGTAACGCTGATAGTCACAGTAAACGAAAAACTGACATACGAAATAAATTAATAATTTTGTATTCTGAGTCCATTATAACTATTTGAAGAAATTTATATGCATATTAATACTATTACTTAAGTTACTATTGGATATGATATATAAAATTAAGTTTTAGTCATTCTTGTTAAGTGAAGCAGAAGGACGAAATCGCAAAAAGAGAGAGAAAGAGAGTGGTCCTCGCGCGGACTGAGATAGATATCCGATCAACATGGGCTCGGAAGCAACACTGCCAAGGCTCAGCTGATCATCACTTCTCACGGTTCTCAGCCTCCTTAAAATTCTCTCTCTCTCTCTCTCTCTCTCTCTCTCTCTCTCTCTCTCTCTCTCTCTCTCTCTCTCTCTCTCTCTCTCTCTCTGTGCGTGCGCATATTCCATTCCCTTGTATATTTTACATTCAAATCTTCCCTAGTATATGACACTTTTATTTTTTTTATTCTCCTTTTTTAAACAATATAATCAATTGCAGTATTTTAAGATAAATTGTAAGTATTGCCTCATCAAAGCAACATGTTCATTCCAGGAGATCAGTGATCTCACGTGATTTCTGATTGTTTAAATCGAATAAGTATATCCGGATGCTATTGCAAGATGTTGTATGTATATTATGATATTTATAAGTTATCAGTTTTATCAAGTTATTCATCATACATTATTCACATTTTCATTTCCACTTGAGTATATTTTTGGCAGAAATTGGCAGTAAATTACGTTTGCTACCGTTAACTAAATAAAGAAAAGTTTTATTCACGTCTTATCTATTGAATCAGCCAGTTGTTTTTGGTCAGATAAGCGTAATACAAATGGCTGTATTAAAATATATGATTGCCAGCCAATAATTTGATGGTTTGTAGAACTACAGAGTAAGTGCAGTTCTCTCTGTTTTTTGCCAACAGCATTTCAGTCTGTTATATGAAATATATGTTACAGTTAAATGTTTTACACCCTTGTTCTGGGGAGCCGTACTTTCTCTAAGAACTTTCAATTATTAGTTCTACGCCTTTTCATTATGTGTGAGAACTTTTTTTATTAAACTTTCGTATTATCTAAAGTTTAACTTTGATCTTAAGAACGCCATTATATATTGCACATAAGGCTAAAATTATGTTGATGTACTTTTAAAAATATCAAAACAAAACTATATATATATATATATATATATATATATATATATATATATATATATATATATATATATATATATATATATATATATATATATATATATATATATTATGGATGTGTCTTCGTTTCTGTAATTATTTTAATATTCCAAATAAGTATTACATAATTCAAATAATACCTTAGAGATGTATTTATAAAATTTAACAAATCTGTGTCTGTCAGTAGCAGTTACTCAAACCTCCAAAATCATTTCTTTTGCTGTCAGGTTATATTGGTGCACGAGGAAACTCCCCCAATTTCTTACAGTGGTTTCACCCAAAGCTAGCTGTCACAGAAAATAGACTTTCCATTCTTGATTGAGAGGTATGTTTGTTTCTCAGTTTTAGCTGTAGAATGAAAAGAAAATCAGTGTAGCATATCTAAAAGCTTTTTAATATTGTATGTATAAAATGATATCCTCTATTCATCTTCAGAAATTACTTAAAACCCTCAATATAATTTGGTTCTTATTCAAATGCTATTGATTTCAGAGTTTATACGCCCATTTTCCTTTAAGACATGCATTTAAATCTATTACACAAACTACCTGTAAATTACCTCCTAATACCAGTTGCAGTTCGTTTGTTGACTGTTACCGAACAAAAGTCGTGACCTATCTCGCTCTCTACCCCAGGGAGCCTACACTATCTCGTTAACATCTACTATTCTACATGACTGTATCCTCCGGTTTCCACCTCCCCACCAAAAGGACACCTCCTCCCAACGATCTCCAGTCGCTCCCCTGAATTCTTAAACATAAAAAATTTAAATCTTTTCTCTCAATATCATATCTTTAAAACTTTTTATTTTTTGTGAATTGTCAATATCAGCTGAAGGGTCTTATGGACTTAGATAAGTCTGTCCTGGGCAGTTCGATGTTAAGTCTTCCTTCAGTTACGGTTCTCTTTCGATGCCTACATCAACACCGAATATTCTTGGATATTCGTTACACATGGCTTATTATCCCTTCACATCTGACAAGTCACAACATTCCGCATCTCTATTTCTCTTTATGTTTTCTTCGTGCCAAGGCCTGATGAGGGTAGATTTTTTTTTTTTTTTTTTGCCTGTCCTGGTGTCACAATCCTAAAAAAGATATATCAAATTTGGAATATAGTCTCATGAAATATGAATATAATAGTAAAATACCATTTCTTCTGAACCAAAATGCGTTGAAGCGGTATTATAGAAAGCTGTTTATATATATATATATATATATATATATATATATATATATATATATATATATATATATATATATATATATATATATATATATATATATATATATATATATATATATATATATATATATATATATATATATATATATATATATATATATATATATATATATGAACCATTTTTCCCCTTATAAGGGGAGTGGCTGATTCAAGGCAAAATACACTTGACTCTTTGGGGAGATAAAATACAGAGGCGGGGATTCCCAGTCTCCTCGCTCCGCCTCAGTTAGTTGACTCTTACGACACGCAGGGGAACACGGAGGACGTATTTTCACTCTCTCCCTCAGGGGGAATATATATATATATATATATATATATATATATATATATATATATATATATATATATATATATATATATATATATATATATATATATATATATATATATATATATATATATATATATATATATATATATATATATATTATATATATATATATATATATATATATATATATATATATATATATATATATATATATATATATATATATACGTGTGTGTGTGTGTGTGTCTGGAGAAAGATCGGTACCTTTTGGAATTTTAAACTTAGTGACATTTTTGCGAATTGCTAAAAATAACTCCGTATATAAGACGTCATTTAAACAGTTCTGATGCTCCAAAACTGTTTGACTAAACTGTTTGTTAGAAATGTTTGAGCATTTAATACCGTTTAAGCCCCGAGTTCTTAAACAGTGTAAATCTAGGATGCCATATTGATAGCAAGCTTGACACACACAAATGGATTTCATAAACTCATCCGACGGTTCTGCGTATGGCTCGGATCCCGTAGGGGATCCTAGAAATCGGGCCTAAGTGTATTATATGTTATTTGTTCTACAGTCATACATATATAATTGTGGGCATGGTAATGAAACCTGTATTTGTTATAAAGCGTTATAAGCTGTTGTAATAACACGTACGTAAAAGTTAACCTGTGATGGTATATGCTGGATGACAACCTCTACAGCACTATACATTTACCAAAACATAGTATTCGCGTTAATACTAATAATTATCTTTTGGTTTCCTTTATGATAGCAATCATAGGTGAGATTTCTTTAGACTTCCATAATTTCTTTATTTACTGCATTGAGACCATGGGGCGCTAGGAAGAGCATCCAGCCTTAATTCCCCAGACAAACTATATTTTTTTCCAACCCCAAATTGAAATCTAATAGTTACACACAATACAAGGATTACTGTTACAGCATTAACATATATTAATTAACGAGCCTAAATGTTTTCGTAATTATTCAAGTGGCAATTCATACCACAATAACTAAGAAGCGTGACCTAATGAAACCTTTGCCAGTATGTCGTGTGTTTCAGACATCTTTTAATATAGTTAATTGTTGATGAGCTCATTTCGTTTTCTCTGTTTGTTTGTGATAACCTAGTTGTGATTACCTAATTGTGTTTACGGGAAAGAGCCCAAAGCTCGTATCTTCCCGTCTCCTCATCGGTTCCATTTTATACTTAGTGATACTTATCATACCTGTCCTTATAACTATGGATTGAGATAGCATTAACTACCTCCTCGCTTAGCCAATTCCAATTATCAACTACTCTTACACTGAAAAAGTATTTCCTTACATCCTGCGAAGAAGTTTTCTTACGAAGCTTCAAACTATGACCTCTAGTTCTAGAGCCAGCCATATCAAAATATCGATCCCTATCCACTCTATCATAACCATGAAGGAATTTAAAGACTGTCACCATATCCCCCCTTACTCTTCTAGCTTCGAGTGATGGTAAGTCTAATTCCCTCAGCCTCTCATCATAACTGAGATTGCGTATTTCTGGCACCAGTTTCGTGGCATGTCTTTGAACTTTTTCAAGCTTAGCTATGTGCTTTTTCAAGTGCGGATTCCAAAAGGGGGCTGCATATTCGAGTTTGGGCCTCACATAGGTTACATCAATATTTCTGAACATTTCCTTGTCCATGTGCCTGAAGGCTACCCTTACATTTGATAAGAATGCATATGCTGCCCTTACTATGCCATTTATATGTATTTCTGGAGACAAATCTGCCAGTATGTTTACTCCTAGATCTCTCTCATTTTCTATCTCTTGAAGTTGTACTCCAGCCACCGAGTAGTCAAGCTTGGGCCTTCTTGCACTTGTACCCATTCTCATTACCTTACATTTTGAAGTATTGAATTTCATTAGCCACTTTTCTGACCACTCATGCAGATTATTTAGATTCTCCTGAAGTTCTCTACCATTGTTCTCGTTTTTTACTTTCTTCACAATCTTTGCATCATCTGCAAACATATTCATGAATGAATTCACAGACTCCGGTAGGTCATTTACATATACAAGGAACAAAAGTGGCCCTAAAACTGAACCCTGTGGAACTCCACTACTAACTCTTCTCCATTCAGACACTGAGTGTCTTACTCTAACCCTCTGTTCCCTTCCTTCTAAGTAAGTTTTTATCCATTCCAAAACATTTCCACCTATTCTAGCCATTGATTGTGATTACCTAATTGTGTTTACGGGAAAGAGCCCAAAGCTCGTATCTTCCCGTCTCCTCATCGGTTCCATTTTATACTTAGTGATACTTATCATACCTGTCCTTAAAACTATGGATTGAGATAGCATTAACTACCTCCTCGCTTAGCCAATTCCAATTATCAACTACTCTTACACTGAAAAAGTATTTCCTTACATCCTGCGAAGAAGTTTTCTTACGAAGCTTCAAACTATGACCTCTAGTTCTAGAGCCAGCCATATCAAAATATCGATCCCTATCCACTCTATCATAACCATGAAGGAATTTAAAGACTGTCACCATATCCCCCCTCACTCTTCTAGCTTCGAGTGATGGTAAGTCTAATTCCCTCAGCCTCTCATCATAACTGAGATTGCGTATTTCTGGCACCAGTTTCGTGGCATGTCTTTGAACTTTTTCAAGCTTAGCTATGTGCTTTTTCAAGTGTGGATTCCAAAAGGGGGCTGCATATTCGAGTTTGGGCCTCACATAGGTTACATCAATATTTCTGAACATTTCCTTGTCCATGTGCCTGAAGGCTACCCTTACATTTGATAAGAATGCATATGCTGCCCTTACTATGCCATTTATATGTATTTCTGGAGACAAATCTGCCAGTATGTTTACTCCTAGATCTCTCTCATTTTCTGTCTCTTGAAGTTGTACTCCAGCCACCGAGTAGTCAAGCTTGGGCCTTCTTGCACTTGTACCCATTCTCATTACCTTACATTTTGAAGTATTGAATTTCATTAGCCACTTTTCTGACCACTCATGCAGATTATTTAGATTCTCCTGAAGTTCTCTACCATTGTTCTCGTTTTTTACTTTCTTCACAATCTTTGCATCATCTGCAAACATATTCATGAATGAATTCACAGACTCCGGTAGGTCATTTACATATACAAGGAACAAAAGTGGCCCTAAAACTGAACCCTGTGGAACTCCACTACTAACTCTTCTCCATTCAGACACTGAGTGTCTTACTCTAACCCTCTGTTCCCTTCCTTCTAAGTAAGTTTTTATCCATTCCAAAACATTTCCACCTATTCTAGCCATTGATTGTGATTACCTAATTGTGATTACCTAATTGTGTTTACGGGAAAGAGCCCAAAGCTCGTATCTTCCCGTCTCCTCATCGGTTCCATTTTATACTTAGTGATACTTATCATACCTGTCCTTAAAACTATGGATTGAGATAGCATTAACTACCTCCTCGCTTAGCCAATTCCAATTATCAACTACTCTTACACTGAAAAAGTATTTCCTTACATCCTGCGAAGAAGTTTTCTTACGAAGCTTCAAACTATGACCTCTAGTTCTAGAGCCAGCCATATCAAAATATCGATCCCTATCCACTCTATCATAACCATGAAAGAATTTAAAGACTGTCACCATATCCCCCCTCACTCTTCTAGCTTCGAGTGATGGTAAGTCTAATTCCCTCAGCCTCTCATCATAACTGAGATTGCGTATTTCTGGCACCAGTTTCGTGGCATGTCTTTGAACTTTTTCAAGCTTAGCTATGTGCTTTTTCAAGTGCGGATTCCAAAAGGGGGCTGCATATTCGAGTTTTGGCCTCACATAGGTTACATAAATATTTCTGAAATATGTGTGTGCATGTGTATGCGTGACTTCTCACGCTCTATTTTGGGTATAAGTTTTTCATATAATTTGATATGTGACTTCATAGTGTTGTTATTATTATTATTAATAATCAGTTGCAACGAAAAATCATGGCTCACACACCCGTGCATGACAGCTGACAAGATATAGTTATTAAATCTATGACTTTGTGCAGAGACAACTTCTGGAAGACTTGCCCTTAGTGTAGATATGCAGTATATTCCTCATTCTTTTTTTACTCATTATATTATGAACAGAATGTTATGACAAAAAAAATGCTAATTTTAAGATAGTGGATGCAATTAGGTATAGTTAGTGTATCCTGAGCCTTGTAGCTACCGATTAGCGCAGTCGCAGTCATGCTGATGGGCACTGCCACCAACTGTATAGGGACATGTCCCTAAACATAGGGACATTTTGTCTTTCCCGGAAGGTCGTAGGGATGCTCATGTAAAATGGCTAATCATATGGGGACTTCTAGACTCTACCTTAAAACTTCAGATTTTCTTTAATACTTGTTTGCATTAGATCCCTAAATATTTGCATTCGTCAGTTTTGCTCCCTCATTCAATTCAACACTCACGAACAGTAACATGAAGGAAAGACAAAGAAACACAGCAAAATGGAACCAGTAAAATCATTACTGTTTATCAACCCAAATCTTAAATCTAAAGATAAAAGTGGGATTGATTTTGCCAAGTCAGTCGACGAAACTTGCCTCTCATATCATAATCAACACATGTATGGTATCAAAAAGTAAAAATAGTTTGCATTTTATGTATTCAGTTACTAACAAGAGTAATCCCATTATTTATCATAAGGAAAGTATTCTAGATCTTATTATTATTATCTAAATATTCATAATTATTTGCTTTAAGCTTTATTTGTCTATATATATATATATATATATATATATATATATATATATATATATATATATATATATATATATATATATATATATATATATATATATGTACGGTGCGGAGACGTGGCCGGTGAAAAAGGTTCAAGAAAGGAAGATAGATGTCGCAGAAATGAGAATGCTGAGGTGGCTGTGTGGGGTGACGAGGGAGGACAGGATACGAAATGACCAGATCAGAGGTACAGTGAAGGTGGTGGAGGCGTCGGCGAAAGCGCAGGAGAGGAGATTACAGTGGTTCGGTCATGTGAAGAGGAGAGTAGAAGACTACGTGGGTGTGAGAGTGATGGAGATGGACGTGGAGGGCAGACGTAGACGAGGAAGACCTAAACTACGGTGGAAGGACCGACTGAAGGAGGATCTCAGAGAGAGACAGCTGGAGGAGGAGCAAGTGATGGACCGGAACCAGTGGAGACGACTAGTGAAGAGATGCGACCCCATATGAAAATGGGAACGCAAATAGAGGAAGAAGAAGAAGATATATATATATATATATATATATATATATATATATATATATATATATATATATATATATATATATATATATATATGAGACAAACTGCCTACTTCCTATTGTTGTGAAGCCAGAACTATTGGCAGATACAGACAGAACCATAATTATATAAAGAGCTTTTCGCAGATACAGATATATGTATATAGTTATGCATAAGGGAAAAATAAACAATTTCTATTATATAAAGGGCTTTATATATATATATATATATATATATATATATATATATATATATATATATATATATATATATATATATATATATATATATATATATATATATATATATATATATATATATATATATATATATATATATATATATATATTGATTGCTAAATATGTTGAAACTTTCTTTTTGCTATTGTAGAATGTTGGATTTTAATTAGGGACACGATGATATTGTGCTCAACTGTAGGGACACCTGGGGATATTATGACATTAATTTTCGACTTAAGGCAAAATGCCTCATTTTAGTTGGCAAATACGATTTGTGATGAAATGCGCGTGCGTGGGATGCTGAAACACCAAACGTGGTAGAAGGTCTGCGACTTGACTTGTTGGTATATATGTTGTGAATTAATAACGTTAAAGGTCATTTTTTTTTACCTCGTGTTGGTTAATTTTTTTTTTCTTTTATTTTTTAAATGTCAAATGTACAATATTTACAATTGTTAAATGATTACAAAATTACATTGGAAAATTCTTTGGTTAATATATTCTGTATATTACTTGCATAACAAATATTCAAGAACCATTTCAAATAATTAAATTTACCTTTAATTAAACATAAAGTTTCCCATTCAGTCAAGTTCTGTGTACGACTAGTCCATACACAATATAGATAATTACAAATAAGCAGAACTGCAGTGTTCTCATCTCTTCTACTTCTTCCTTTAATATCTAACATTAATAATTTTAGCCAGTTATTATCTTGTACTGAACACATCAAATTAAATTTACTTTTAAACCAATGAAAAATATTTTTTATTCTTATACAAAAATAGAATATATGCATTGTATATTCAGGTTCACCACAAAAGTCACAATTTCCATTATTCTTAATTCCTAACATTTCTAAATGTTTATTTGTGGGTAATTTTTCATGTAAATATTTAAATATAAATTCTCTCTCCCTTAAACCAACCACTGGATGATTAACATTTTTCCATATATTACTCCACTGTAGCAAAGGATAATCTTTCTCTACTAATGGCTGTGACTTAACAAATATAACAGAATATATGTCTTTGCTTTTTATATGAGGAAATTTAGCATGTTTACACATTTTTCTTATGTTTTCCACTACACCAGAGTAAAACATGGGACATATATATGATACATCTGGGTACTTATTTGTGTTTACTAAATAGCTTAGTCTTATGCTACAATAATAAATATTTAATAGTCTTCCTTCCAAAGTTTCTTTAAGGCTAGTAGCTGTAAGAATTGCAGCAGCTTTATTAAAAACATCTACTATACCAAGACCCCCTTCACTTTTAGGCAAAAGCAAGGTAGCTCTACGGATGGGATGATAGCTTCCCCTCCAAAGATACCTGAATATTAAAACATTTACTTTTTGTGCAAATCTCTTGCTTAATGGAAGAGTATGGGCTACATACCATACTTTCGATAATAAAATACAATTCACGATTATTGCCTTCTGAAAAATTGTAAGATACCTTTGGGCAAGCATACTGATCCGTTTCTCTAGTTTTTCTATTATTATATTCCAATTCATTTCCATAGTCATCTTTTCGTCTTCACAATAAGAAATTCCTAATATCTTTAGATTATATTCTGTTTTAAGCCAACGAAGAGGCCAGTCATTTTTACCATGCCATTTCCCTATCCCAGTTATACTACTTTTATCTCTATTTAAAAGGGCACCACTTGCTTTTTCAAATAAATGTATTTCCTTAAAAACCTCAACTATAGATTCCTCTGTTGATACAAACACAGATGAATCATCTGCAAATCCTTGCATGCAAATTTTCCATCCATTTGGAAGCTGTGGTGATATTATTCTTTTATTATTCTTAATACCTAAAAAGAGAGGTTCTTGGTAAATTACATATAACATCATTGACAGTGGACATCCTTGTCTCACAGATCTCATAATTGGAAAAACATCACTCAACATTCCATTAATACTCAACCGACTGCAACAATCTTTATATAACATTTTCATCCAACTAATATACAAATCTGGAATTCCTAACTTATTCATAATTTTAAACAAAAAATCGTGGTGAACAGTATCAAATGCTTTATTCCAATCTAACTTCATAATGGCCATTGCATAATTATTTTTATAAGTATAATGAATAATGTCTCTAATATTATTATTGCAGTGCACTATTGATCTACCTTTAACACTGCAAAACTGTTCAACAGAGATCAATTTATTCATTACCGTCTTTAATCTGTTGGCCAAAAACTTAGCAATGATTTTATAGTCTACATTCAAGAGTGAAATTGGTCTCCATCCACTCAGTGTTTGATCTTCACTTCCCTTACTCAATAATATTATTATGCCCTCATTTTGTAAGTTCGAAAGTTCCTGTCTGTCCAATATATGTTTTATCACTTCAAAAAAATCATTTCTAATTATTTTCCAAAATTCTTTGTAAAATTCTGATGGTAATCCATCTATTCCTGGCGCTTTCCCTGTACCCATATCTTTAATCACATTCCCTAATTCTAACATACTAATATTACCAATTAAATCGTTACGGTCAATATCATTTAATTTATTACAACATAAATCCAGTAACATATCTTGTAACTGACAGTCACCTTCCACCTTATCATACAAGTTCCCATAAAAATCTTTAGCATGAGTTAAAATTGCTTTAGTATTATTCAATATCTGTCCATTGACGCCTTTTATATTCTGCATTATCTTATTATTTCTATTGACTTTCTCTTTCTTTAATAAATATGGAGACATTTTCTCTCCTTCAATTTTATCTTTCATTCTAGCCCTTATTTTCACTCCTTCACATATTTCATTCTGAATCCTTTCTATTTTATTTTTCACTGAATGTATTATATCAAAGTCTATAATTCCTACATTAGCCTTTTGGTATAATTCTTTTAACCTACATTGTAGTAAGTTTATCAGCCCATATTTTTCTGCTAAGATTTTTTTTGACATTTTAACAAAAAAACTTTTAATTTTCTCCTTGCAATAAATCCACCACTTGATCAAGTTATTAAACTTATACTGCTCTCCTTTTAAGAACTGCCATAGTACGCTAAAATTTTCTTTTACATCCTCTCTATTTAGAATGCTGACATTTAATTTCCACGTACCTTTACCTTTATTAGTTGACAAAAAGTTGATACTAGTAATTACCATACAATGATCTGAAAATGCTATAGGTACTGTTTTACATGAATTTATATGATTAAACAGACTTTTAACATATATTCTATCAATACGGGATGCATAATTTGTCTTAATATATGTATAATCTGTTACATAATTGATACTTGCAGCATCTCTAAAACCAGTCCCTTTAAGTAATTCACAAAATTTTTTTGATATTACAGTTTTATCCAAAGAACTAACATCTTTTACATGAGTTACACTATTAAAATCCCCTGCAAAAATTGTGTCATCTATATTTAGTCTTAAATAATATAATAATCTATCAAAAAAATCTTCTCTCTCTCTTTTCTTATTCGAACCCGATGGGGCATAAACATTAAGTAAATGAATTTCCTTACCACCAGTTTTTATCTTTAAGCTTAGTATTCTACCTTCATAGTCCATCTCTTGTTTTATAACAGTTATAGGAGACAATCGTTTACTGATCAATATTGCAACACCTCCTTTTAAATAAGTAGTTGGATTTATAAATACTTCATAATATTGCTCTATATGATATAATGAATTTCCTGCCTTAATGTTATGTTCTTGCAACATTATTATGTCTAGTTTATAAAGATTAGCAAGATAAATTAATTTTAATTCTTTCCTATCGTCATTCAAACCATTGATATTTAGCGTACAAACAGTCAGAGCCATGAAAAAAAAATATATATAAAAGAGAATATAATGTGATAAAAAAAAGAAACATTACCTTGCCAATTTTCGTTTCTTAACATTACTAATTTCCAACTTCTTATTCTTTTTTATTTTGAGTTTACCTCCTTTTTTTACTTTAACAAACCACTGTTCTTCCTTACACTCCTCACTTATCGACATTCCTTCAGAAAATGTTTCTTCACCGGTTTCAGAGCTTGAAGATTCGCCATCTTTATCCGTTGTTTCTTTATTTATTTCCGTTATCTCATTATCTTCAAGTATGTCTTCTTTTATAACCTTATCTAGGGCATTACACACTTCTTTGTCCTCTTCATTTACGCTTAATTGAGAAAAAGTTCCTTGATCCATATCTTTATCTGCAGTCCTATGCACTTCCACCGTTGTTACACCTGTTTCCAAGGGTACATCCTCTTTCCTCTTGTTAAGAGATTGATCATCATTTGGGAATGGTTCCTCTTGACTGCTACTAATGTGTGTCCTTTCCTCTTCATTTTCATCTGTGCATTCACTTTCATCTGTACATATTCCACTGGCTAATTGTATTTCTTGTACTAGCGGCTCCTTTGTTTTTTGTTTGTTATCTCCATCCTTTGTTTCATTGTCTGCTCTTCCCTCCTCTAAATTCCCTGTAGAGTTATCTTTATTAGCATTTACCTCTTGAATGGTGAGTCCAGTCCTCTTATTTTCCTCTACGTCTTGTGCACTATTCTTTTTCCTTTGAATATCAGGAAAATCTGTAGTATTATATATATTTATCCT
Organism: Halocaridina rubra; assembly: GCA_037179515.1. Taxonomy (NCBI): domain Eukaryota; kingdom Metazoa; phylum Arthropoda; class Malacostraca; order Decapoda; family Atyidae; genus Halocaridina; species Halocaridina rubra. The sequence continues at coordinate 23,546 of JAXCGZ010009991.1, forward strand.
GTCATCTAATTCAAAGTAACAATCAGCGGCCATGTGATTCTCCCTGCCACATTTAAAGCAAGTTTTCTGCTGTCCATTATAGTAGAATACGATATTATGACCGTGAATATTTAATGAGGAGGGTACACTCCTCTTCAATTCCATCCTAGCTGTTCGTATACCATTTAGAAGTCCCTCAGCCTTTCCGTATGTAAACCGGTTTAATCTGATTCCATAAACTTTTCCATAATTCTCAAGAATTCTCTCCAAAATTGCATTATCCATATCAAATGGTGCATAGCGAATGGATATATAAGTATATTGTCTACTAAAATTAATGATTTTTACCGTTTTGCCATTACCAACATCGACATCTTTCTCATCGTACTGATCACAAAAAGCTTGAAAGATGTACGATTTACTAAATTTTAAGACATACTTTGCCTTGCTTATCTGCTGAAATCCAACTATATCATCATGCTTAATTTTCAATACTTCAAAAATTACATTGCACACTGCGCTATAATCAGGGCTAAATGAAAAAAAGAGCCCTATGGAGTCCTGTCTCCTAATAGGCGGAGAAAAAGAACTCATCTTACATCAGGCTGTTTATGACGCAAGAATAGTCCTCGGGCATGTTCTCTTTTCGCCCATACCCCAAGGGTACCGCCCACAAAAAATTATGCTTATAAATCTAAGACTGTGCACTATATACAAACACTTATAAGCACAAATCAATCACTGTCACATTAAGCCTAATGTCTCAAAAAATAAAGTTCCAAAACGTTCTATTTCACTGAAATAACGAAGAAATATACAGCGCTTTCAAAACGGTGTTTACAACTCCGCTTCTCCAACTCGACTCTATTGGTATCAAAAAGTAAAAATAGTTTGCATTTTATGTATTCAGTTACTAACAAGAGTAATCCCATTATTTATCATAAGGAAAGTATTCTAGATCTTATTATTATTATCTAAATATTCATAATTATTTGCTTTAAGCTTTATTTGTCTATATATATATATATATATATATATATATATATATATATATATATATATATATATATATATATATATATATATATATATATATATATATATATATATATATATATATATATATATATATATATATGTACGGTGCGGAGACGTGGCCGGTGAAAAAGGTTCAAGAAAGGAAGATAGATGTCGCAGAAATGAGAATGCTGAGGTGGCTGTGTGGGGTGACGAGGGAGGACAGGATACGAAATGACCAGATCAGAGGTACAGTGAAGGTGGTGGAGGCGTCGGCGAAAGCGCAGGAGAGGAGATTACAGTGGTTCGGTCATGTGAAGAGGAGAGTAGAAGACTACGTGGGTGTGAGAGTGATGGAGATGGACGTGGAGGGCAGACGTAGACGAGGAAGACCTAAACTACGGTGGAAGGACCGACTGAAGGAGGATCTCAGAGAGAGACAGCTGGAGGAGGAGCAAGTGATGGACCGGAACCAGTGGAGACGACTAGTGAAGAGATGCGACCCCATATGAAAATGGGAACGCAAATAGAGGAAGAAGAAGAAGATATATATATATATATATATATATATATATATATATATATATATATATATATATATATATATATATATATATATATATATATATATATATATATATATATATATGAGACAAACTGCCTACTTCCTATTGTTGTGAAGCCAGAACTATTGGCAGATACAGACAGAACCATAATTATATAAAGAGCTTTTCGCAGATACAGATATATGTATATAGTTATGCATAAGGGAAAAATAAACAATTTCTATTATATAAAGGGCTTTATATATATATATATATATATATATATATATATATATATATATATATATATATATATATATATATATATATATATATATATATATATATATATATATATATATATATATATATATATATATATATATATATATATTGATTGCTAAATATGTTGAAACTTTCTTTTTGCTATTGTAGAATGTTGGATTTTAATTAGGGACACGATGATATTGTGCTCAACTGTAGGGACACCTGGGGATATTATGACATTAATTTTCGACTTAAGGCAAAATGCCTCATTTTAGTTGGCAAATACGATTTGTGATGAAATGCGCGTGCGTGGGATGCTGAAACACCAAACGTGGTAGAAGGTCTGCGACTTGACTTGTTGGTATATATGTTGTGAATTAATAACGTTAAAGGTCATTTTTTTTTACCTCGTGTTGGTTAATTACTAATATTTATTCGAAATTCGTGCAGATACTATGTCCACTCTTCACAGTGTTGGTAATAAGTGAGTAAGTTTCTTTTCCCAGGATTTTGTATATAAATATAACCATAAATATTAGAATGCGTGGTTTCTGTGAATATTGTAAGTATCTGAAAGGGTGTTTATGGTGACTTAAGGGTGAAATTCGTTAAATTATTTTAGACACCCTCGGAATGGAGGGAAGCCTCACTTCAGTTTTGACTTTGATTTCTCTCTTCTTCACGGCGAGTTACTCATAAAGTATTAATGTTTAGTATTTCCAAAGAATAATTTGATGTAGATGGCATTAAACATTTAATTTTTTCAATCGTTCCACAAAACGTGTTGTAACCCGAATTTCCGCATAAGTCTGAACAACCCTAAATAAGTACCTACTTCAACCCACCTACACTAATTCAATAGTCAAGTTTCTCCCTCTTCCAACCGTTTCACTACCACTAATTTCATTTGTATGGTGAAGGCTTGCCGTTTCTTCAATGCACTGCAATCAGAAGAATCTACTTTATACTTGGAAGACATAATACAGACCAAAATTATAAAAAGAAGCAAATAATTTATGGAAGATGCATCATAACCATGAAACATCTCAAGTTGAGGACATTGTAAACCGAGGACCCCTCTGTACAGTGCATTTAAAATTTTTCGTAATACTGTAGGTTATGAATTGCACAAATTTGATAATTTGGGGCAGTAGCATCATGATTTTTCTACTGCGATATTACAATAAAACAAATATTGGTAAATTGTATTTCCGCAATGCCATTTAGGGAAGGTATCATGAATTTTTTCTAATAGGGTTAAGTGGGGCAGGTTAGCCCACCCTCCCGTTTTAAAAATAGGGTTGAGGAGTTAAATTATTTTAACATCCTCTCAACAGCATTAAGAATGAAATTCCATTTTATATAAAAACTACTAGTTTATTTTCCAATGCCAAAAACCCTTAATTCCCTTGTTCTCCAAAATTATTTATGGATGAGGGGTATTAAAATCTCTTTAAAATCAGCCATCTACTAAAGAAATGAATGTCAAGACCGTTGCAAACTAGTGAGAAAATAGAAAACCTCATTATCAATCATTAATTAGTTTGGGGTGTGAAAGTAAACATTTTACCAATTTGAGACCTTTATTTGGTCATTGATATATTTATTATAAATTCATACAATTGTTGGATTAATCAGTGATGACATATGATGTTATGAATTTGTGAGCTTTAGAAAAAAAAACATTTACTCTTTGCATTTATTATATCATTATATGATTAGTATAAAATCTCTTGTAGCAAGAAACCAGCCTAGCATGCAAAGAAGCTTAGAGAAACCTGTAAGGAGATTTGATAGTGAAAGGATGGATGAGAGAGGAGAAATAGACAAAGATGTAGTATTGACATATCCTTGGAACCATATATAATAGTTACTATAGTACCACAGTCCTATAAAAAAAAAATCATATACTATATATATACCTGTCAAGTATATATCTGCCTCTCTAATAAATTACTTTCTATTACAAATACATATCTTCCTTTGGTGTTTTGAAACTAGTTATTGACCATTCTTTACAGGTATTAAAGTTGTCGTTTTGTCAGTCTTGTATCCATCTCCCATCGCGTGGTCTTTTTCTTGCAACGTATTAAGGTAATGTAATCGACTTTGTTTTCCAATATGAGCATCAGCTTGTTACTGGTTAATCTTAAGACTTTAGGTCTCTCGAGTTGTTGTTCCCTTTTTATGTGTCACTATTAATCCCCCTCCAACTGGAGGTGGACACAGACTGGAACTAAGGCTTTATGGCTTGTTACCCTTCCTAATGCCCCAAGGTGTGCTCAAACGTGGGTGTGTCACTTCACGAGTCAAATGCTCTAACCATTGTGCTTCCACGCCAAGTCTGAGTTCAGACTGATAAGTCATTCCCTCTTGAAATACAGACACGCCCCAACTTACGAATGAGTTAGGTTCCTGAAGTCCATTCGTAAGTTGCGTTTAGATAAAAAAAAAAAAAAGGTACTATACAATACATACATGTGCAGCACTGTTTAGTACTTAGGCTAAAGACATAAAATACTGTATACAGTATTAATGAATTTTAATAGTAATAATTAATAATACAGTACATGGGTAGATTTTATATTCGTATCTTTGAATGTTCGTAACTCAGGTATTCATAAGTAGGGGAGCGTCTGTATACAGAAGGTAAAATTTAAAAAGTTTTTTAAACACTCAAACTTGATCTTTTTTTTATAACTCTTGTTTAGCAATATTTATTTAAATATATATCACACAGCTAGGAGACTAAGTTAAAGTTAAAAATTTTACTTGATCTCTGTACCAACATATTGTCTCTTCTTTGTAGTTTATTTTGTAAATTTATTTAATCTATATTAAAATCCATTCTAATTTATTTAAACATGACTGTACCAAGCAAGCGTCCTCTTGCCCTACATATTTGAAATTTTTTCCTTGGGAAAATTTCTTTGAATTATGAATAATTAATTATTGCAACTCAAAACTACTGGAAAGTTATAAGGTGTAAGTTATTGAAACGTATATCTAAATATGATCATTCCCTTTATAATAGAATAATGTTCAATTACAGTATTCTTGTTACAAGTTTTGACACCACTCCGTAGGTCCTGTTTCTTTTTGGTCTCGCACAGTGACATGATATATGCTATAATGGACCTAGTATACTTCCGTATGTTTTCCTTGTGAGATCCAAAGCCCAGACATATGTCATGGAATGTAGTGCCATTTTGAAATTAAAATTAGGTCCCACCTGCCACTTGCGTTTATTTTTTATATTCATTGATACACTAAGTAAAAGAAAACTAACGGTTCATAACCATCTCTTTTCATTACTCCCATACTTGGGTGTGATGATATCTTGAGTTTGCGAAGCATTCTAGGACTTTACAAGTAAGCTTCATATTATTCCTGTGTTCCTTCATAAGTATAGTTCTGCAGTCTCATTAGTTGCTTGCTACTTTCTTCATTTTGTCTCACTGCTCCTTGAATCCTATATTTTGCTTTGGAATAAACTGGGGGATAGACTATAACCTCTGTATGATCTACATGTTGTAAGAGGTAACACTGACTTGAGATGAGGATGGAGCAATACTGTATATGTTGAAGCCCTAGATCATCATCACGTTTTGTTAGATAACCCAGCTAACTTTATCATGATGTGTCATCTTGTCTCAAAATTAAATCATAATACAGTAGTCGTATTACTCTGAGGCTTTGGAAGCATGTCAAATTGTAGATAATTGTACGGTAATGTGCTAAAAAGTGATGTTTAAGAATTTTATATCTAAGGTGGTAGAAGAGAAAGCATACCTAATAGTATTCCCTGTGTTATAGGCGCTATCCATGAGGAATAGGGAGCAATGGGCTGGCAATCCCAACCCCTGCTGTTTCTCCATACCACAGAACTACTTATGGAAAGGACTAAAATGGGCAGTGTGTAATGAAGTCCTTTGTACCTCACTTAATACTGACCACACTGCTGGATTCAGCTAGGCATGTTGATAAGATATGAAAGCCTAGATTTATTTATTTTATTCTTGGCATGTTTGATAATTGTCTTCTTAATTGTAGTGACTGAACAATCTCATTTCCAGGTTTTCAGAATAGTGGTAAAACTATATCCACGTGTTATACAGTAATATTTTACACACCAGTCCTAGAGGTTCACCTCTAAACCAACTGCCAAGCTTCAGCTTTCCTCTGCTAATGGCAAGTATTATTAAGGCAATAAAATTCTCTGTATGTATTCTAAAAGTAGACTGTGTACATTGAAAAATGTCTTGGTGGTGTGCATAAGAACAAGACATCAAGGACTGCTAGTGTTGTTTTCTAGGAAGAGAAAGGACATTAGTTTTTGAGTATCAAGTTATTGTGTACTACTTGGGATCCTTATATTCTTGATAAAATCACAGAATAGATGTTCCCTAAACTTCCGTTATTTAAGCTTGTGATAACTTTAAAAAAACTTTCTATCATGTTACTAAGAATTATCCCGTTATGATCAGTGTCATGAAATTAAAAGTAAAAAAATGTGTTACATAGTTTACTGACTTACCCATTTTGGTGTACGTGTTCACTTTATTAATGTGTGTTTAGATTTACGCCACTTGGACATGTAAGTACAGTATTTGTCAAAAATTAAGAGTTGTGTAAGTTTGGGACCACCTGTAGTCTTGAACTGCCAGTCTTGGTTTGTTTAAAGGCTACTTGAATTCATAAATGTAAATTTTTAGCTTAAAACATGCAACTAATTTAGATTGAAACTACTTCCATCTACCAATAGGTATATTTCAGATAATATTCATTTGTCTTTTCAGTGAGAAACTCGTAACAAAGACTTAAACTTATTACAAACGTAAGGTCATATTGCACTGAAGCTTGCAGATTGTCCTAAAATATGTGTTCAATATACCATGCCCAACTCCCCCTCTTTCATCAGTTGTTTAGCATCAAGAAAACGAAATTGGGGAGAAGAGAATTGCCCATTTATTTAATCCCTACTTGTACTTGGCCTTCATCGAAAGTATTTTACACTACCTGTGTCAGCATTCCATGGATAGTTGTATATAGGTGATAAAATATTTTTTCTCCATATTAAAATTTTCGTTTTTAATACTGAAATGTAAAGCCTATGAGATGGTAAGTCAGTACCAGTATATGTTCTAAGTATTCAGATTACATTTAGAAGTCGAATATGCAGAAAATTGCTCTAAAACGTGGTGCAAAATTTGCTTAATGCATGATGTTCAGAAGTTAAATTCTTAGATCCTGTAGACATTGTCATATGAAATATAATTTTTGAAGTTCTGTAAAGACATTAGTGATTTAAGGCACTAAAAGGCATAATGTCCTAGCCAAATGTAAATAATAGATCCAAGTTTTGAAGTTATTTTTATTCAAAAACCTTTATAAATATATTTATATGTCTATGTGTTCTAGATTTTGCTAAGGTTGTCTGGAGCCTTGTACTCCCTAACTATTGCGCATGGGTAAATTTCAATTCTCTTGAGCATTATTTATCGACCCAAGGAATAGAATATGCCTCTCTTATGTTGACATTAACCCCCAATGAAAAACTTTTTCCACAGGTTTGTCAGAGAGATATTTAAGGTCAATGAACAAATTTTAAAGTTGGACAGGTTAGATGGTATCATTATTAAAACAGATGTAGAGATCTGCGAAGAATTGAATAAGGAGTTTCGGTCAGTATTTGCAGAAAATACTCCACCTCTCATATTGCAGAGATGAGAGATCATGGGGCAGTATGAGTGAACATCGTCTTTTTCAACTCTAGGTATGTGAAACGTGGTGATGTTAAATGCTCATAAAGATATGGGGCCTAATAGCATATCCCTTTATATACAGTACTTAAAAGGTGCTAAAGCATCATCAGTGGTGCTATTGTTGCTGGAATATGAGAAGATTCTAAAATGCTGGAAACAAGTGTCCTGTCTAAGAAAAGGAGAAAGACAGCTCTAAACTAAAGGCCTTTTTCTTTACCAGCAAAGTTTCAAATGTTTTGAGAGTCCTTCAGTTTTTGTTCAATGAGATAATGATGGCTTTAGAAAAGGCAGGTCTACAGTAATAAACTTGCCATAAGTTTATTATGAAGTAGGTTAGATCTTACAAGAAAGAGAGGGCTGATCAGATAGCATATTCCTAGAGTATCTGAAGGCCTCTGCTACAGTCCCACATGGGAAGCTTGTTATGAAGCTGCAAGTAATGGCAAGAATGTGTTAATGTCGTGTAGTGGATAAAATAAAACTTAAAAAGAAGGGAACAGGGTTATAGTAAGACACTCTGTGTTTGACTGGAGAATGGTTAGCATTAGAGTTCCGCAGGGATTAGTTTTAGTGCCTTTTTCGTTTGTTACATAAGTAAGTGACCTGCTGTAGTCTTTAAATGCATTTTTAAATATGTTTGCAGATGATTCAACGATTGTGAAGAAAGTAATGAAATTTTAAATATATTTACAGATGCTTCAACGATTGTGAAGAAAGTAAAAGATGAGAACAATGGAAGCGAACTTCGGGAAGACCTGAATAGTCTACACTAGTAGTCAGAAATGTGGCTGATGTAATCCAATTCTTCGAAATCCGTTGTATCGAGAATGGGCGGGTACAAAAAAGGCCCAAGATTTGGAGCTCAATAGCAGGAGTGGAACTTCGAGAAAGAACTCTATAGAGATTTAGGAATTAAGTACTGACTGGTTTGTCGCCAGAAATGCAGACAAATGATATAGTAAAGGCATCATATGCTTTCGTAGTAAATGTAAGGGTGGTCTTCAGGCACTCGGACAAGGAAGTGTTCAGAAATATTTATGCAACTTATGTGAGGCCAAACTCTCTTTTGGAATCTGCACTTGAAGTAGCATATAAATTAATTGGAAAAAGTTCCGAGACATGCTTCGAAGCTGATGACAGAGATACACAGTCTTACTTATGAAGAAAGATCGAGAGAGTTAGACTTTCCATGACTTGCATCTTGAAGGAAGAGAGGGGATGTTGTAAAGGTGTTTAAATTCCTTTATGGTTTTCATAAAGTTAACAGGGAGCGATATTTTTATATGGATGGCTCTAGAACTAGAAGTCTTGGTTTGAAGTTAGTAATAAAACTTCATTTCAGGATGTAAGGAAGTACTTTTTTAGTGCAAGAATTTTTAATGACTGGAACTTGCTAAGCGAGAACAAATGCTAAGTGCATTGATAGTATTAAGGACAAATGTAATAATAGATGTCAAAGATTAAAAAATGGAACAGATCAGGATATGGAGAATTATTAGCATGGGAATGTTTCCTGTAAGCAAAATTAGGTAAATAATAGTTAAATCAATGCAAAATCTAAAAATTACAATTGAAAATGTACGTTTCTTCCGTAGAGTTAATTTTACGTGTTAACATTTTGTCATGTTAGCCTGCAGATAGTCTTCGTATTTCATGCCTAATAGCTAATCGGTCATCTTTTCCAAAATTGTGCTTGCAGGAAAGAGCCTTGTGCTCATACTCACGATGTGCTAATCAGTTTCAATTTTTTACTCAATGATGTGTATCATATTTGTCTTTAAAAATACGAATGAAGGTACATTTACCAATCGTCATTTATTCTTATACGAAAAAAAAAAATACTTCCTTGGTTCCTACAAAGGTTTCTAACGTAACTTCAAACATAGAACCTCTAGTTTAGAGCCGCCTATATCAAAATATCGCTCCCTGTCCACTGTCAAAACCATGAAGGAATTTAAAAACCTTAACCATTTCCCCCCATTCCTTCTAGCTTCAACTGATGGTAAGTCAAACTCCTTCAGTCTTTTCTCATCATTTCGACTGCTTATCACTGTCACCATCTTCATAGCGTCACTGAACTTTCTCTGGTTTATTTATATGCTCTTTAAAGTGTGGATTCCAAGAGGGTTTTGCATACAAAAGCATAACCCTCACATGAGACAAGTATTTCTGAACATTTCCTTGTCCATGTGTATGAAGCCTTCTGTTTTCTTCATTCCAAATGAGTTTCCATCCACTACAAGATTCCCACATATTTTTGTCATTACTTGTAACTTCTTAACAATAACAATTGTTAATTAAGCACTACATCAAGAACAGCATCCTATGTGACAATGTAAAATACCTGTACAATGTAATAAAATAAAATTCAACATTTGTAGTTTTGTGATTATGCGTGCAAGAAAGAGAGATATATGAACTGCTTGCATCCAAATTTGCAAAACCAATAGTTGCTACACCTTGACAACCAGTTGGGGAAACTAAATTCAGCGACCCTCTGTGATGAGCATTGAAGTTACCAACAAAAATATGTGAGGCCACTATCTTAACAAAAATAAAATAAAATATACTGTCATCAAGGTCTGGGTTAAAAGTTAAAGTTTGCCGGGTTTTAGCCCTCCTATCAGGGGCGTCGCCCATGTTCTGGCGGCCGTCAGCCGGTGCAAGCCCCAATCCTCGACTGTGGTGTCCAGCCACAGCAGTAACCTCCCCAGTAAATAGAATAAACACTCTTGCCTGGACGAGGCTCGATCTGCCGACCTCACGAATGTGAAGCCAGCATGTACCACTGTACTAGCCAGGAGGCTAGTACAGGGTTAAGGTAAATAGAAAAAATATAATCGTTATGCATTACACATGTTTTCATAATGTTCATGACACCCATATTAAAAACATTATTTATGAAAAGTAGAGAAGCCACAATAAAAGTAGTACTGCATACTCCAAGACATGAATCATTATTCAAAAGAAAGGGCTTCCTGAAACTAGAAATAAACAGTTCAGATATATGACACATCTGAGAAACAAGTGTCTATGAGCAAAACAAGAAGTCATGCTGACCAGAGGCAACAATAAGGTCACTGTTGCTTGAAGGAAGACATCTGATATTAGTGTATAGTAAATCACACTGGAGTAACTTGGTGCGCAAAGAGCTAGGATTTAAATCAATATCACCAGACAACAATAAAATTAGAATAGGACAAAGGCAACAATGAACAAAAAATTAAAATTAAAAACTGTGACAACGACAACATTTGCAAAAAAAGATCTTTAATTAAAAAAATCTCTAAATTGGCTAACATGGTGGAGCAGACACACCATGCAAGAAATCATTACCTCCAGTATTGTCATTTCAGCTGGATGAGAGACAGTCATGATTGGTTTAGAAAGAAAAAAAACTACAGAAAACTTGATTAAGAAAAAAAAGTGCCCTAGAGATAATACCAATATCCAATAAAATGTACTTTTGAGAGTAGCTTTACTTATTGCTTGGGAAGATGTAAATATTCCTAATACTATATAGCCAATCTGCAGGCTGCAAGATTCTTTTGTAAAAGATTTATATTAAATATAATTTAAAAACATACAGTATTTGGTTCGCAATTATGCAGACATTATAAGATGTCATGCAAAAATCATATATAAATCTCCATATTTAAAAGCATTACTTTCTTGGAAACAAAAATATAACTAAATAAGTGTGGATATATGGCTATTAAACCTAATTTGTCAACAAAATAAAGAATAATATTTCTTGTAGCTTTGTATTCTTAATTCTATAAAGAGATCTTTCTTTACTCAGTGATTATCTATTCATTTTTTATCACAATATAAATGGCTATGCTTAGGCAATTCACTTGCTGATTTGTGCTATCACAATATCATACTAGATAAGTAACCCACATTTTTCAAGAATAACGTGAATATGTTAAAAAATACTAATTTAAAAATCATTACTAAAATTAATTCTACAAAGCCTAACTGGGAAATATGTATTGAATGTCTGACCATACAGTAAAACCATGGAAAAAATCAACATAATATCAGATCTTAATCTTTCTAAAGTAAGGATATTGGGAGCTGAAAATCCGAAAAGATCTCTCTTTTTTTGCCAAAATACAAGGACAAAAAACATTAACTACTATTTTCTGATAATTATAAAATGTGTACTTAATATATTGTAGTCCAAACACATAATATGCCTATACTCTCAAACGTCGATTTAACAGATCGAAATTTAAAGGATTTCAAATTTTACGGACAAAATCAGGCTCAGCATATTTAGTACAGTATCTTTCAGTTGTAGCACAACTGGACAAGAGCCACTGTTGAGGTAAAGAGAGAGATCTCACTTTGGGGTATTATCTTCTCAGTGTATCAGAGTAATAACCCATATCCCCCCCTTATAAGGGGGTGGCTGAGTCAAAGAAAATAATTTGACTTTTGTGGGAAATAAATACAGATAATGATAATAATAACAATAATAATATGTAAAAGACAGAAATAGAGAGAAGGGAGCTTTAGGCTACTGCGTGTTTTTTCTCATAATAATAATAATAATAATAATAATAATAATAATAAAGTCACCCATGTATTATACTACGTTTTCTATATAGAATTTAATAAAGAAAACCATGATTTATTAAGAGTGACTGCAGCTCTCTCTCACACACACAAAAATGTTGAATTTATTATATTTACAGTGTACATATATTTTCCAATATCACATTGGATATTGTGCTTGATTAAAAATATTGTAAATTATTTAGAAGAGGGGAGACCAAAGTGTTTAAAAAAGACTTTTGGGTGCATTCTAATCTAACAACCTCACCTAGGGGAACACGTTCTCCCTGCCCAGTTGCTGCATATTCCATTAATCCTCATGAATAAAATAATACCATAAATATTATTCCTTTATGATATGCTGATAGTGTCAATAAATTTTCCCACACAATGCACTTTCCCGTTTTCAGAAGCAATTATACTAGTTTTATAGTAATAATTTTACAAGCTAGCCAGCATATTAAACTAAATCTAGCATAGCAGCCATAAAAGTTACAAAGTGTAGCATGACTTCATTTTAAGCTAAACGTCCTCAACTCTAATGTCAATTATTATAAGTACAGAAATTCTGGGAGAGAGAGATTGACAGCATCCAATCTCTTATGCCCTTCAATTGCTTCGTAATATACATGGTGTGGAGGATTTCCTGTGTGTTATTTACCCTTCGATCTTATAACCCCCTAAATTCGGAAATCCTGACACGGCTTCAGTAGAGGCCTACCACGATCTCAAAATTAAATCCTCTACCAATAAAATAATTATATGGGGGTTTATGAACTGCTGATATGTGAATATTTAAATAAACTCTCCTCACCTTAAATTAAAACTTCCTCATACAGAATAATACATTTTCTAACATACATTCTACCTACGAGTGTTCAATTAAATGAGCTCATTCTGTCCCTCACACGTAGTTATAAATATTGTTAGAAATATAATAACTCTGTACTTATCTGTCCGGATAACCCTGATGTCGTCAGCAATCACGGGACTCCGAATCAAAAACGTATCTTCTGATCCACGGATCTCTATCACGTTCCTCTACTTGAGTGTCTCGTAACGTCTCACGAGGACAACTAACCCTTTCGCCCCCGTTGCACAGACTTCCCTCATTTTTATAGGGGTTCTTGATACTAGGACTTAAGTTGAGTTATGACTTGCTTACAACAGTTCTTTGTTCAACGAGGCGATGCAATAAGCGTTATCAAGGAGGTGAAAGGTTAATGGCTGAAATCCATTAGTGACCTACATTCCTTTCTCCACGTCTTCTACGGCCAGCCTTCATAATAAACTACACATTATACATACGACTATACGTGTATATATGATAGAAATTAATAAGTACACATACTAAGGCTAAAAGTATACATTCATGCACTTACATTACAATAAACAAACTATTATGCAAATAACACTTACTTAAAGTACGTAAACATAAACTGTCTTGAAATATATTCAAGACATCCTGGGCCCCTCCAAAAATGGAAATAAAAGGGGGGGGGTCTTCTCATCAATGCTACAATTTGTCATCAAAGATTAAGCGTGCCCGCAATTCTTCAGCCCTTTGGGCAGCTCGACGTTTAGGTCTTTCGAAGTTTGAAGATTTCTCATTGTTGACTTCAGAGTGATCATCTATGACCTCTTCTTCTATTGTGTCCATTTTATCTGTAATATCAGCCTCCAATGGGACAAGTTTTTCAATAGTTTTGATTAAGGTTTTTCCTTTCACGAACACCTCAGCTGATCTCACGATTCTACTATCATCTGGGAATAGTTTTGTAATTCTTCCCAAAGGCCAATAATCTCGAAAACCATCCGATTCCACGAGAACAATGTCACCAACCTTCAACCTTTGAATATTTTCAGGTCCTTTACCACCATAATGTTTCTCTCTAAGTGCCAGAAGGTACTCAGATGTAAACCTGTTCTTAAAATTGATTAACGTTTTGCTAAGTTTGACATAACTATCACGTAAAGCTTCTGCATCCAAGTAGCCTATATCTAATGTATCTGTATCTAATAAAGCTGGTGATATTCGAATATTCCTTCCTTGAATAAGCATTGAAGGGGTCAAGGCTACTGCATCATTTAAATCTGAGCTTAGGTAAGTTAGAGGCCTGTTATTTACCATTGCCTCTATTTCACTAAGCACTACTTCAAGTTCATCGGCAGATATCCTACATTTGAACAATACCTTATGCAGCACACCCTTTACGACTCCAATTAGCCTTTCATAGAATCCTCCTTGCCAGGGTGCTCTAGGAGCAATGAATTTCCAATTAACGTTATGATGTTTCATAAACTCTTGGATAGATGGCTCCTTTACCAAGCCTTTCAAAAACTTGGAGGTGGCAGTAAAGTTTGTAGCATTATCTGATATAATCAACTTTGGAAGCGAATGTCTAGCTACGAACTTCCTAAATAGCAATAGAAAGGTTCCAGCTGTTAAGTCCTTGGCTAATTCAAGGTGAACAGCTCTTGTGGTGGCACATGTAAACAAGCAAATGTAATATTTGTTATTAGTTTCGGGATTTCCTTTGCTCACTTTAATTTGTCCACTATAATCAATACCTACAGTTTGGAAGGGTTCACGAAGGATTACCCTTTCTTGTGGAAGAGGAGGAGGACCTGGATAGGTGTATGGTTTCCCATTGACTTTCTTGCAATGCATACACCCCTTAAGGATGGTTTTCACACACTGTCTTCCTTTGGGTATCCAAAACTCTTGTCTAATTTCATTGAGGGTCTGATTAATTCCACCATGAGCACAATTCTTGTGACACTTAAGTACAATTAGTTTGGTGAGATATGCCTTAGGCGATAACAACACTGGATGAGAGGCTGAGTTTGGTAACTCAGAATTTCCTAGGCGGCCATGACAGCGGAGTAAATCATCAGAGTCAAGGTACAATCCAAGCTGGTCAATCATGTACTTGGAGTCATTTGAGTTTGTCAAATGGCCTTGACATAAGAGCAATTTTATTTTGCCATAATGTTGAGACTGTACATATTTGATCCAGTACAAAAGGGGCTCTCTTGGTATTCTCATTTGAGGTTTTAATTTCTTCAAAAACTTGTAGATGACTGTAGTAATATTATATATTCTTTGTAGAGAGGAATATTTCTCATAATTAAACAGGGCTTTAGGGGTATCATACAGGGGCAATTCAGATACAATCTCATTCACTGTAACACATATAGTTCCCTGGTTTCTCTCATCCTTTGACATTTCTAAAAGCCAATTAGGGCCATGCTTCCACAAGGTCCCGTTCTTTAGTTCACAAGCAGTACAACCCCTAGTTACCAGGTCTGCAGGATTATCTTTCGTATTTACCTTCTTCAATGTAACTTTGTATCTTTCATTTATTCTTCTTATCTCTGCAACTCTATTCTTCACATACACTGTTTCACATTTATCATTTACTATCCACTGAATAGAGATGGTACTGTCAGACCATAAGGTTACATTCCTATATTCCATTTTGAACTCATGAACCAAATATTTGATTAAATGACTTCCAATGTACAGAGCAGTGAGTTCGAGTTGCGGTAAGCTTCTGGTTGATAATGGTGCAACCTTCGTTTTGGCGACAAGAACATGACTTTTACCACCTGATACCACGTAGGCAACAGCACCATAGGCTTTGCTAGAAGCATCACAGAACACATGCAAATCTCCTGAAGAGGAACTATTGACATTCCGTGGAAATTCCACCTCACTTACGGAACGGAATTCATTCTGTAATTGATTCCATTCTTCATTGTATGTTTCTGGTAATTGATCATCCCATGATAGTTTCTCAGACCATGCTTTCTGAACAAGAATTTTCCCTTTGACTAGTAAGGGTGAAACTAGACCTAAGGGGTCAAAAACTGAACTCACCAATGATAGAAGTTTTCGTTTGGTTAAAAATTCTTCTCTTGTTTTCAAACCTTTCATAGATAACTTGTCTGTGTTAACATTCCAGTTTAAACCTAAGACTGTCGTTTCAAAGGATCTAGAGTTTTCAGTAAAGCACTGATCAATTACCTTTTGAAGTCTTGTGTTGTTGGAATTCCATGCTTGTAGGGGCATTTTGGCCCTTGCTAACTCCTTATTAGCAGTATTGAATATCTCAAACAGTTTCTCTTCATTGTTGCAAGCCCCCAACATATTATCTACATAAAAGTTCTCCAGTATCTCTTTCCCCAAGTAACTTCCACACTCTGTCAAATGTTTTGATAGAGTAGCTTGGAGAAGAAATGGACTCGATGTAGATCCAAAGAGCACTGCCTTAAATCTAAACACATCGAACTTATATGGATTTTCTTTCACATCCTTTACCCAGAGAAATCGTGTAAAATCACGATCAACTTCTTGCAGACCTACTTGAAGAAATGCTTTAACAATATCAGCCGTGTAGGCAAACTGACCATGTCTAAATTTTATCAAGGTATCCATTAATTTCTTTGTAAGAGAGGGGCCTTTAAATAGGCAATCATTTAATGATACCTTGTGAGGTCCTGACTTCGAACTACAATTAAATACCACTCTCCAAGGAGTTGACACTGAGTCCTTGGCTACCACATGATGAGGAAGATAATGACAGTTATTTAAACTTGGATTTGCTTCTTCAACTCTCTCAATATATCCTAGCTTTAGTTGGTCTTTGATTATATTATTATACTGTTGAAATTTGATGGGATCCCTTTCTAACTGTTCTGCTAGAGACTTCATTTGTCCAAAGGCTCTCTGATAGTTGTGTGGGAGAGATGGGTGGATAGGCTTCCAGGGAAGTCTGACCCAATATTGTCCACCTTCATACTGGATGCTATCCATAAAGTTTCCAAGAGTAGTTTTATCTTCATAACTCACTTCTTGTTCATTTATTCCAATACTTTCCAACTCCCACAATTTATTTACAGGCTCTATGGCCTCTTCAATCAACTCTTGTGTAGTAGTAGGCAATAACTGTGCTCCTACTCGCATAACAAGTTGGGTTTGTACATTATTGGGTTCATGTTGAATATCATGCGGAATTGGACCATACAACATGACACCACCTGGTGTTTCCATCAGATTATAGGCCTCCCACTTGTTAATACCACTAACGAACTGGCTAAAATGTAAGGCACCAAAAACAATGCCAATGTTGTCAAGTACATCAATATCAATATCTTCATCAGCCAGTTTATGTCCATTAGACTTTAACACATTTGCAGCCTTTGTTATCCCAGGGGTGTGAATACTAATGGGTAAGTCATCAACTGCAAGCAATTTAACTCTGGCCCTCTTTTGTCCTATCTTGATAATCACATTTACAATAGGAAAGGTTCCTTTCTTTGTTTCTGAACGGAAAGCATCAATGCCAAGAGTAATTTCATCTACTGGGTTCAGTTTAAGAGTTTCAACTAGTTCCTTTGTTATGAAGGAACACTGCGAACCTGTGTCAAAAAACAACCTCGTGTTTACCCAAAAGCTTCCATTTGAATTGCTTACCTTTCCACTGGCAGTAGGCAGAGCGCATGAGGGTAAATTTGGTTTCACAATTTGTTTTTGTACTGCATTCACAGTCATCATACCCACATGAGTGTTGTCCCTTTCTGAATTAGAATGTTCTTGGCCTTTGTTTGATTCAGCTTTCATTTTCGAACCAATATCTGATTGTTTCCCTGGAAATTGAGATTCTTTCAACTCCCTTTGAAACTGTGCTCCTTTATTGTAACAAAGAGCGGTATGGTGGCCATTTTTCCTACATTTCTTGCAGTTTAACTGAGCATAACATTTATATGCATAATGTCCTGACTGAGTACATTTCAGACATTTTCTGCTGTTTCTCAGTTTCTCTTTGCGTTCATTTATGCCAACTACTTTAATACAGTGCTCAGACTTATGACTTTGCCAACCACAAAATGCACATTCTGATTTACTATTTACTACCTTTGCAGTGGCACCATAACTACCCATATTCTTTTTAGAGGACTGGATCTCATCTCTCTGGTAGGTTTGGGTCTCTCCCTTTGTGTTACCTTTAGTATTGTTGCCCTCTATGTGATATACATATTTTCCCAGTTCCTTCAAGAGGGTTTCATATGTAGGATATTTTGTGTCTATTTTCATGCTAATCCAGTTCTCAACATCTTCTGGCAATTTCATCATCACGAGTTCTGAAAACACCCAATCAGTGTTCTCCATGTCTTTATAATTTTTCAGACTTCGAGTAATGGCTTCTACTTCCTGTTTGAACTTAAAAAGTGATGAATAATTAGAAGAGGGAGTTGGTATTTTTACCAATTTCCTCATTAAATTTCGTACAATCCTGTCCTTGCTGGCATAAACAGCTTGTAGCTGTTGAATGCACTCATCATAACTCTCACTAGCAACAGGATATCCCTTTATGGTGTCTTTTGCATCTCCTTTAAGGGCATTTCTCAAGATGGTAAACTTTGTCATAGTTGCCATAGAAGTACTATGTACTAAACTATCAAACGTATCCCAAAACTCGTTCCACTCATCATAGTTTCCAGAGAATTGTGGTAACTTTACTTCAGGAAATTTAGGTGAGGGTTGCCCACTGGGGAGGCTTGAACTCTCGGAACTAGGAGCTCGAGTACTCTTCATAGTTCCTAACTTACGAATCTGTTCTAGGACAGCTAAGCTAATATCATTTACTGTTTCAGCTAGATTGTCATGTTCTGTATCCTCCTCTTCTGAATCCCTTTTAAGGGGCTTATTCTCGACATATTCCTCATATTTCCTATCATATCTTCCGAATCTTTCTGTTAGCGTAAGATGACATCTTTCTAAATAATTAACAACAAGTGTCTCATCATCTTTGGCAAGTTCTGTTTGACACTGAACACAATCACGTTGAACCAATTCCCGAAGGCGTTTTAATGCCTCAGGTTTAACCGACATATTGAGAAAGCAAATAGAACATAAAACAACAAACAAATAGTTGATGCAATTTTATCATCAAAGAATCCACGATCTTCTTTATGCATCCACAATGCAACTAACAATCACTCTGTAAAGAGTATCAAAGGACAATCTTCCAAATCTCAAGATAATAACATACAGTTATTTAATTCCGTCAATTATGACGCCAATCCTCAAAGTGTAAAACACATTTTTCATCAGTTAAACGACACTGTTAAGTCAGCAACAGTAAATGGAAAGTGTAATGCAAACCACACTGTTCCTCAAACGACACTGTGCACCTAGCAGTAGGTGGGTCACTACCTTCTGTTTATTTACGTAAACAAAGGAATCAATACGACATTCTAGATATCGTTAAATGGGAAATATGTAAACACACAAATCCCTAAAAACCACTGTTCACCCAGCCGAAATTGGGTACTAATATCCAAATTACTTAATGGACGCTCAACTACGAAAGTATATTTCGTTTCCACAGATAGAGAAACGCTTTATCCACGTGGGAAATGGATTCTCTTATTTATTTCAACAACCACTTAAATTTCAAAGTTATATTTGCAATATTCATGCAAATACATGCAATGCTCCTCCCTGTTTTCGCTGAAATGTGGACGATTTTAACCGTAGAGTTTTACACTAACTTCTTACAAGGTGGGAGCTTATCTAAAATGTACACTATTTTCACCATTACCACACCAATTCTCATCCGGTTCGAAGGACCAAAAGCTGTGGAGGATTTCCTGTGTGTTATTTACCCTTCGATCTTATAACCCCCTAAATTCGGAAATCCTGACACGGCTTCAGTAGAGGCCTACCACGATCTCAAAATTAAATCCTCTACCAATAAAATAATTATATGGGGGTTTATGAACTGCTGATATGTGAATATTTAAATAAACTCTCCTCACCTTAAATTAAAACTTCCTCATACAGAATAATACATTTTCTAACATACATTCTACCTACGAGTGTTCAATTAAATGAGCTCATTCTGTCCCTCACACGTAGTTATAAATATTGTTAGAAATATAATAACTCTGTACTTATCTGTCCGGATAACCCTGATGTCGTCAGCAATCACGGGACTCCGAATCAAAAACGTATCTTCTGATCCACGGATCTCTATCACGTTCCTCTACTTGAGTGTCTCGTAACGTCTCACGAGGACAACTAACCCTTTCGCCCCCGTTGCACAGACTTCCCTCATTTTTATAGGGGTTCTTGATACTAGGACTTAAGTTGAGTTATGACTTGCTTACAACAGTTCTTTGTTCAACGAGGCGATGCAATAAGCGTTATCAAGGAGGTGAAAGGTTAATGGCTGAAATCCATTAGTGACCTACATTCCTTTCTCCACGTCTTCTACGGCCAGCCTTCATAATAAACTACACATTATACATACGACTATACGTGTATATATGATAGAAATTAATAAGTACACATACTAAGGCTAAAAGTATACATTCATGCACTTACATTACAATAAACAAACTATTATGCAAATAACACTTACTTAAAGTACGTAAACATAAACTGTCTTGAAATATATTCAAGACACATGGCATACAATACATATACTTATGATTCACAGACTTCACTGCAATGTTAGCATATTAGAAGAAAAAACTATATAGGGTTAAGGAGCTTGATAGGGTATGTTGGAGGAAGAAAGAAAGAAATAGTGAAAACAAAACTAAGGTAAAGAAAGACAGAAGTAAGGAATCCACACCAGGAGGTAAAGTTAAGCAAATAGGGATCTTGAAAAGGATGACCATATATTTATGAGTCAATATATGAAAATATCCAAACAAGCATTCAGATAAACTCTTGTGGAAGGGAGGGCAGAACTACTTGGAAGACTGAGATTATAGAAAGGGGGAAAAGGTTTGTATGAAGGCAGACCAAGGATTAGATTACATGAATAGCTGCTACCAGTGCTGTGTGGAAATAGTGCTGAGCTATAAATCCAAGGGAAAATAAGAAAAATGAAGCAAATTATAATGAAATGGCTTGAAATAATACTGTATATTAAATCACTGGTTTCACAAGTAATAAATTAAAGATTTGTGAAGAAAGAGGAAAAAAGTGCAATGGAAAGATAGCCTTGTAAGTATGGATACCAAGAAAGGATGGATGATAATGAGAGAGGTGAAATTACTTTCTAAGGCAGGTTTATCAAGTGTTCAAGATAAATGTACACCAAGGATATGAAGAAGGGGCGAAAGATAACTGTCCAAACAGACAATCTGAAGGATGAGAGGTACGAGAGAAACAAAATGACACGCTGAGAAGTGATATGCAACTTCAAGAAGTGACCCTATGCCAGAATGATGGCACTGGGGTAAACAAAAAACTTGAGGCATGATTTTGGAATTATATTAGACATGGGCCTAATGTTGTTTAGACTTGCATGACTAAGGACATGAAGTCATCCATTATGAGAAAAAATCAAACAAAAATTTTTTAATGTCCTCAAATATTAGAAAGTATTTAAAGGTATAGGTTGCCAGGTTCCAGTTCCACTATCCATCTAAGCTGCTCCTCAGAACGTCAGCCGGAGCAAGCCCTAATTCCCCACTGTGGTGCACAGCCACAGCAGTATCCTCCCATTAAACAGCTTAAACTCTCGGCCTTGGACGGGAACCGATCTGCTGACCTCTTAAATGCGAAGTCAGCATCATTGTCTCATATATTTTATCACTATAGCATGACAGAAAAATATTTACCTATAATGATACTAAAAAATGGGCCTCATGTAATAGATAATAATGATTATTACAGTACAGTATTTTAATAAAACAGCACACATGCATGGTAATTGATAAAAATCAAAACTTTAGTTTTGTTTTCAAAAACAATTAGCAAACTGAAAAATATCTGCAGGAATGATCTTACTTAATCTTGGATTTACAGAATTGATCTATCACATTGTCTTTCTTGTCATTAAGTGTTATTTATTTTCCTAGTTTACATTCCACTATTGAAGCTATAAAATTAGTAAAGTACAGAGCTTTATCTCTAAAATACCAGATCAGTTCATTCTTACTGAAAACCCACAGTATTAGACAGAGAAATATACAACTTCTATTCAATCCTAACACATCACTAATTATGCTAAGTTGATCGGAACTATTCATATCTTAGAAGTTAAAAGAAATATAAGAAACTGCAGCAGTCTTAAAAGTTCTTGACGAGGGATAGAAAGAGTCGACGAACTGACAGACAACCTGATGCCTTGTTCTGGTATTTGGTATTAGCAACAGCTTGATCTTCTGCCATATACAACTGCGACTGTTAGCGCATGACTAAAATTATAGAATTGTAGGTACATTTCTGCACTTTGTACAGTACTAGTATGTTCTACATAATACTTCAAGTTTTTTAGGCTGCACACTGGTTACGTGCTATGAGCATTTACAGTATTTTCGTATTCTTAAATACACCCAAAAAAAATGTCGCCCTAAGAACCCAAAACCATCTAAATCCTTCAAAGATCGTAGCATAATTACAAGTCTTGGCAGCATCTAATTCTCAGTTAGGCTATAAACATATATAGGGACACAACTAACAGAAACCTCACAATCTAACACTATTATTCATAGTTCTAATGATCCACTCATCACATATGAGCATAAAACTGGCATCACTTTCAAATACGCAAAACGGAGTAAAGTCAAGGAAACCTATTTCCTGAATGTGGTTTATATTGACTGATCAATATACATTCCATGGGAAGAGGAATAAATCTTTTAGGTTATACAACAGCCAGATTGAGTAATATGGTAATGAAAGAATTACAAGTGCACTGCATAAATCTTTGACCAATATTAATGGAAATATTAGTATCGATTCAGAATAAACATAAAAAAGTCATGGACACTGCTCACCTACAGATGGGGATAATGATTATATGCACTTTTCTAACCCATGTCTTGTAAATATCTTGGATAGCAGAGCTTGATAAGTGATCGCAACTCTTGAATCAAGTCCTGCAAATAAACAGATGAAAGTAGAAAAAGTTGAAAAGTTGAAAAAAGTTTAAAATAATATCCATATTATATGGTATGATTAATACAATTTTCTCCTCAGTAAAAAAAATAAACTATTTTTGGTATATAAGACATTGTCAAGAATAAAAAAAATATTTGAGTCAAATGCACAACAATTTCAAAATAAGCTGATTACATATATCAAAATGCGAGATAGTAATAGAAATCCTGAGAAAACGTTATTGGTTTTACTGTCCGCTGTGCCACCAATGCACTATGATAAATTCCATAGTCTCTGATAAATAATATATCCTTCTGCATGACACAAAATTTGACACCAAGTCCTGAAAGATAAAGAATGCATCATAAGTAAAGAATAAATCAATATGTATTGAATTACTGTCTGGCATTCTTCGCCATGACATTATGTCCAATATAGTATAAAATGAGTTATATAAAATATAACATGGCTATAGCTATTGCCTCAGTATACCTATCTGTGTACCTCATTTAAATGACTCCTGCAACTAGATACAGATTGGATATTACTAAAAATACAGTCATTTTTAGTAGATAAGAATTAAAATTATGAAGCTGACTGTCTTCAAATCAGCCATGTGATCCAGGTTATCAAATATATGGCTTACTGTTTCAATGACCAACTTCAAAAAAAGGTCAAAGCGTGGCAAATCAATGCAGGCATATGCTTGCCAGATTTTGCACCAGAGCTCATAGTTCATTGGTAAAAAAAAAAAAAATATATATATATATATATATATATATATATATATATATATATATATATATATATATATATATATATATATATATTATATAAAAGATCAAAATAGGCTCCAATAACAAATACTGTATATTCTAGTTGCAATCACGGCAGCCCCAATGCAAGTATGAGGGAGTTAGAAGTGCTGGTTAAGGCTGCAACCTAACCAGACCAGAGCATCAGGAACAGAAAATATAAATGGGAAAAAGGTTAGGTTAGTGAACTGAGTGTGGTTACATTAGTTTGGTTCAATTACTTTATTTCAGAAAGTAACGGTTAGGAATCACCCACCAATTTGGCCCATTTGAATGGGTCACCATTCATTTTGTATATGACATTTGCATTAGTTACTATGCCTAGACTTATTTTATAGGATTTGGTGAATATTGTATTGCTCTCATTATTGTTTTTCTTGGATATAACTTCTTCAGAATAATTCAAAACACATCAAACCTCTCATAAAAATAAATACGGTTAAGGTCCGTTTTATGCACCCCTTCCATGGGCTACGCTGCTGGAAATAAAAAATCAAATTTACCCTGTTAAGGAATGCTAGTCTTCAAATTTAACTTAAGTTTGGGTTAGATTTATTAGGTTACTTAAATACCAACCACCGCCCGTCAATATCGATCATGACACAAAATATTGTGCATGCCGAGAAAAACCATTATGATTCACTAAAAACACATCGAAATTTATCAGAAATAAGTTTAGATTATAAAAAAAATTAAAGGGGTGCATAAAACGAATATTGGAAATAAAAAAAAAAAAAATCCAAAACTGGAAGAGCCTAAAACTTTACCTTGATCCATCCTCAGAACGGACCCAATCGATCCTAGAGGACCCTATATATAGGCCATTTTTATTTTTTGTTCTTAATCATCTCGTCGTAACATGCCTTCTGACTCGAAGGAATATCGCATACGTTCACTGAAAAACACATTCACACATATATATACACCGAACCATATAAAAAATAATAAGACCTGTAACCAAAAATCAAATCAACGAACATTAATTCCAACTACAAGGCTGTCGCACTCATACAGGACTGAGGACAAGGTTTTATTGAAGCGAGCAAAAAGCTATATTGAAACCAGTCCGAAACTCCTAAACAGTGTTGCCAACTAAAATGTGGCAATTTGCCTGAAAAACCCCTAAACGTTTGTCAAAATATCCTCAAAGTTCAGTAAAATATTCCTACACATCCCTGGATGGATTCGGTTTTACGTCACGTTCTCCCTTTTCTACTAAGGGTTTGGACTTTGAAATCGAGCTTCAAAGCTTTTAATAATGTTTATTTAAGCTAATACTCTACATATCTTTTCTTGGTATGCGACATTATAACAAGAACACAGTTCAACATATTCAGAGAATATATTCAGAGAATATATATATATATATATATATATATATATATATATATATATATATATATATATATATATATATATATATATATATATATATATATATATATATATATATATATATATATATATATATATATATATATATATATATATATATATATATATATATATATACACACACACACACTAAGTCAAGGCGCTACCAACACACCACAGAAGGTTAAAAGGAATCAGACCTTATAGCTTATATTTGCTATACTTAGGAATGAATGCATTCTATCTAAATGCCACTCTATATATATATATATATATATATATATATATATATATATATATATATATATATATATATATATATAATATATATATATATATATGAAGCAAAAAAGGCCCATAAATAAAATACCAAAAGAAGCGAAGATGTACTATATATTGCGAATGGACTCCAGTCCTCTTCAGTTACAAATTAATCGATATATACATAGCTCTGGATAAAGAATATGGGGGGAGGATGCTAACTATGATTG
Source organism: Halocaridina rubra (assembly GCA_037179515.1). Classification (NCBI taxonomy): domain Eukaryota; kingdom Metazoa; phylum Arthropoda; class Malacostraca; order Decapoda; family Atyidae; genus Halocaridina; species Halocaridina rubra. The sequence continues at coordinate 49,271 of JAXCGZ010009991.1, forward strand.
CCAGGAGGATCCACGATGGGATTATCTTCAGACCTCAGTTCAGGTGGACGGTCATTTGGCATAATCTTCTTAATGAGGTCTTTTAATATTGCTTCATCCACAATGTCAGTTCTCCACTGTCAATTTGATAAATTCAAGTTTCCTGATTTTTCTATAATGGCTGCTTCAAGTATCTTTCTCCTGTATTGGCAATCACTCTTATATAGCAATGAGGACTCACTCCAATTAATATGGTGACCAGTATCTCGCATATGCACAAATAAAGCAGAACTTTCAGCACCATATCACACTGCTCTTTCTTGCTAAGATATTCTCTGGCCTAGCGAACGACCAGTTTGACCTATGTAAGATTTATTGCAGGAACTGCAATCAATTTTATAAATCCCTGCTTCTAAAGCTTTTTTATTTTGATATACGTTCATAAGTGAAGAACCTATTGTTTTAGGATAATTAAATATAAAAGGATTACTTCTGCCTAATTGGTTAATAATTGAAGAACCAATTGTTTTAGGATAATTAAATATAAAAGGATTACTTCTGCCTAATTGATCAGATCAATTAGTCCGTAAGTCCCTATGTTTTTAGCTATTTCCCTAGGCATCTCTACGTCTTTGGGAAAAAAATATCCCTACGTATACGGACATATACCTAATTGGCAACAATGCTCAGAATTTCCATCGTGAGCAGAATTGCCATATCTTATATAGCCAAAAGTAGCAGATTTTGAACTTAAAAGTAGCTTACTGTTATTTTTTTTTTTTTTTTTATGATTGACACCAGGACGGGTAAAAAAAAAAAATCAATCTACCCTCATCAGGCCTGGGTACGAAGAAAACATAAAGAGAACCAGAGATCGGGAGTGTATTGTGACTTGTCAGATGTGAAGGGATAATAAGACATGTGCAACGAATATTCAAGAATATTCGGTGTTGATGTAGGCATAGAAAAAGAACCGTAACAGAAGAAAGACTTAACATCGAACTGTCCTGGACAGTTTTATTTAAGTCCAATAGCCCCTTCAGGTGTAGTATTGCAACGGGCATTTGGTGCCATGGGCCAACCTACTACATGTTAGATAAGGTATCCCAAATAAATTCTCACCAAATAAATATGAATATAAAAAATATAAGAGGATAACCTACGATAGGATTGGATTCGGTTTTACGTCACGAACTCCCTTTTCTACTAAGGGCTAGGACGGTTGCCTTTTTACGAAGGACTTGTTTTGGCAGATGTAATCGTTATTCTGAGTGCATGCCATTACTAACCTCAGTCCTTGACGGGGAGCGAACCCTCGACCTGCAGCCTCAGAGTCGCAGACGCTACCATTTTGCCACGGAGACTACATCCATAAGAGTATAACCTACCTTAAATATTAAACGATTAACTATTATTAAAACTAATTTATTCTCTGCAAAGGTCTTCAAATTTCCAAAGTTCATTTTCTTCACCCATATATAATCTTTATAACTAAGACGAGTCTTGGTTCAGTTCAAATTTACCTTGATCATTCAACTGCTAAAAAAAAAAAAAAAAAAAAAAAAAAATTGCTTCCAGCCTTATTTACTTGTAACTCATGTCAGTTTTATGAGCTCGAAAGTCCCCTCTATACACTGCAAAATGACTTTGCATTATTGCCTTATACTTCCAAAAGCCACCTGTTATGTAGCGTATTAACAGGGTTTTTTTTAATATGTAATAAATCTGCCACCCTCCCATGTCAAGTATTGCAATGGGTATTAGTGAACCATTTTATACACATTCACCCATAGCAGCAAAAAATGAATATTTACAAAGCTCGTCCCTGACATTCATACAAACCACAGATTTACTGAATATGAATGACACTAGCTTAACAGGGTTTAAAATATACTACCAGCAAATCTTTCTGTAATTCCAATAACGTAATTAAACATTTTATTTGGAAAGGCTCAAAGTATAGTTTGTTTTTTCATGCATTAAGTATTTGAGTGAAAATATTTCGAAATATCGGAAGCTGCATTTTTTTCATTGTAGCTTACACGGTATCTACGAATGCTAAGGAAAAAAACACTCCATGAAGAAGTGGGATCTGAAATTTACATAGGTCTTAATTCTTCGGTTGGGTTAGGTTAGCTTATTTTTTTTTTTATTAAATTGTTTATATGATTTAATATTTTGTGTAATTCAGATCCCAATCCTTCTTAGCGAGTTTAAAAAAAAATCTTTAAGAAAAGTATATATAATAATTAATTTAATGGTGGTGATTTATTTACTGTCTGCCAACATGTTACACTGGAGGAGCTGCTCTACACCTTGTCGAAGCGAGTCCTCCGTGCATCAAAAGTAAGACTGCCAAAAGAAACCCGTACTCAGGTCTGCCCAGCAAGAAGACAATGAGGAGACTACGCCTAGCCCATATAACTTGAGAATGATCCAAAGTAGCCCAAGAAGCTGTAGGTAGCGAATTTAAAACAGTAAGAACGAAGAGCAGCAAATATTAGCTCAATCCGCTACTTTTCGCCCAAACCGTATGTTACACTATGTTGGTATTTTCACTACAAGCAAAGAGATTTTCATGACTAAATTACAAATATATCCACCTAATATGCTATTTATTCTACCCAAGCTGACTATAAGGATGCTTCATGGAGGCTGGCTATGATGTTTAGGCTTTGAGAAGGCACTCTTGTAAAAAAATCAGATACAAAGCTTCATGAGTTTTAAAATTAAGTGCCATATGGGATAATTATAAGTGAAATAAACTTAGAGCAACGTGTATTCCTTAAAATAATAGCAATACATGCTGAATAGAGAGAGAAAAAATAAATATAAGATTTTTACAATTTCTGAGCGAAGTGTATCTGAGAATAATCGCTTTTAAATAAGTCAACATAGTTTCCACAACATTTTCTCGACATGGTAGATATTAATAAATGCCCTAGATCCATTAAGTGAAAGATTTCAGATAAATACAATGATAAAAAAAAAAAAAAAAGATTAGAATGTTTGCTAGACATCGTTGTACAAAGGGAGACACTGGTGGTTGTGGGCATAGGATCCTGCATCCTGTAGAACTGCTCCTGGGCCACAAAGCCATGGATCATAAGTTATGTTCTGCCATTGCCATAGACGTGTTTGTAACTCTTTCAAAATATCAGCATACTTGCGCTTCTTGGCTACATTATAGCGTTCCTCAGGATCAAGGATTAAGTCATACAGTTCGTACTGATCGCGATAGTAATACTGGCGCAGAGTCTTGTACCAAGGGAGTGGATGACCCTCATGAGTGCGATTTAGTATATCTTGAAACACGGGAGAGAGATAAAAATCCTGATCAATTGGGAAAGGCATTTTATAATTAAGATTATGAATCAATTTAAATTCTGGAGTACGAATAGCTCTCATTGGATAGTACATCGTAATTTCATGTAGGTCGTGACTAGCATAGATTGCCAAATTGTTATTAAGTTTGATATCACTTTCAGAAGGCCTAATAAGGTTTAATTCTAGAGACTCCGAGTTTGTAAGTGAACTTAGGAATTTCAACAATGATTTTCCAGTCAGTTGTACAGGTTCGTCCTTTTTCATTATGAAATAATGTGGATAGGGTATATTGAACCAGTCTAAAACTGTCGGAGTGAGGTCAAGCAGGGATGCTAGAAGAGAGGTGGTACTGCCCCAAGATGCAGGGTGTTCAGGTGAAGAAATAAGAAGTGGCTCCACCATTCCCGGTTCGTAAAAATTTGTGCGGCCTGAGGGGAAAGGGATTCCATTGTCAGAAGTGTAGATTATAATAGTGTCAGAGATTTTTCCTGAATATATTAATTCCTCAAGAATGAGTCCTATGCCCTGATCTAATCTTGATAATGTAGTATATTGGGCAGCGAGATCTTGTCGAGCTGCCGAGGTATTTTGAACAAAATATGGGACTACCACTTCTTGAGGATCATATATTGTTGGTTTCCAGTCAGGAATATATCCCATGCCAGGCTCTCCATTACCAAACTTTTCACAAAACTCTCCATACTGCGGATTAGTGTGTCCACACCGATGTGGATCATGAAACCCTATGTACAAAAAGAAAGGGCGAGAATCATTAGCGCCAAGAAATTCATGGACAAGATTCCGAATGTGCGTAATATTTCGACCAACCTGAAGGATGGATTCTGTTTCTTCAGTATGGGCAAAATCAAACTGATACACAGATTCAGGCCCAACATGCTTCTTTCCAATTATACCATTTCGGATACCATTGCTTGATAATATATTTGGAAGACTGCGTACAGTACCAAAGGAATTGAAGTGATGATATCCTTGATGGAGACCATACATGCCATTTTGATGAGTTGGAAGCCCAGTCAGAATAGCTGAACGAGAGGGAGAGCAACTGCTAACAGCGGTGAAAGCCGAAGTGAACGCCATACTCTGCTGAGCTAAGCGATCCAAATTTGGCATTTTGCAGCCAGTATTGCCATATACCTGTAAATGAGAAAATGTGAACTATGCAGGACTCTAACTTGAAAGATATAGACAGATATGACATAATTATATCAGAAAATGGCATGTATGGTGAATATATATAATCTAATGCATAATAAAAGGAAAGATGTGGTAAAAAGAGAAGAGAGAGCGAGGAAAACGAATGCTCCCGAGGATTAATGATATAGTATCTCTGGAGCTGATCCACTTATTGTTGAACCCTGATATATGAGGAATTACCCCTACAAGACTCTACATTCCGAGATGAGTAGCTACTGTCTTCATATATACAGCATAATATGCCTACTGTTTAGTTAATTTTAAATTACAGCACTAGACAATCTTACACTTTCATCACCACAATAAACAGAGAGGAACAACAACGTGGTTTATAAGAGTATCAATTTAAAAAGTTACGGACGTTATATTTTAAGGATTCCTTAGTAGAATTTGATATCTGTTGTAGGAGACATGCCAACAGATCACAAGCAATAATGGTAAATATTCTCATTGTATGTGAACAGGATGGAGATAGGCCATAAGAATAGGTACAATGCAACGGCATTCATTCTATAGGCAGTGTATATGCATTTACTGCTGAAATATACATTGGTGCAGATGCAACTAATGGTAGACTTGGAGTAAGGTTGTTTTTATATCAAAGATAATCACAAGTATGCTTCAACTGCAATGTACCTAAATATTTTGAGGACTTTATATGCCTGTGGGTTCTCTATTTACTATTCGGAGTGGCTATTTTCAGATACCCTTTAACCTAGCAACATTGCCATACTTGGTAAAACATGCACACCAAAAGGGGAAGCAGTAGCCTATCAATGGACTCAGGAGAGCCATATAAAGAGTACAAGTTACTGTTTCAAAAGAAGCGTTGATCACTCTGAGAATAGACGCGGTGAATATAAATTGTTGCTCCTAAGCACTTGTATTACCTAAGACTAACATGGATATACTGATGCTTTTTGATTACTAGCTCTGAGTGCTAAAATTCGGTTATTGTATTCTTTATAACTCGTTGTTCGCACATTAAAAATCATATCAGTTGGTCACGAATGCGAAAGAGGACCAGGCTCCGAACGATCAGCAAGCAGTTATAGGGTAATATCGTCAAGTGGAAGACAGATGCTATTGTGATTTCTGAGTTATCATTTCAAACTGCTTCTGGGTACTTTTTCAAGAGTATGTCACAGGAAAAGACATGAAAATTGCCCTCGTCGGGCCCAGGCCCCAAGAAAACACTGAGGAATAATTAGCAGCTTTAGGACAAGGCAGAAATAATATTAGGAAGGGTGTGGAGGATTTCACTGCAAAACTCCCAGAGGTTGTTAAATGACAATAGTACGGAATAGTTCCATAAGCAACCATCCAAGGATATAGCTCATTATCCACTTGTATGAAAATTGTTTGTAGAGATATATATAATGAACCGTCGTTTACTGCTATCAACTTTATTGTTCAATATAAGGGTAATCTATACTTAGGTGAACATCTACATTTTTTTTTCTACGAATATGTAATACCATCTATAGGGAAGTGTTATAGTCATAAACAAGATAGGCTAAGCTCACATTCCTAGAATGGATTACATGCATCTCTACTAAATATGAATGAGAATGTTATCAAAAAAAAATGAGAATATATATATATATATATATATATATATATATATATATATATATATATATATATATATATATATATATATATATATATATATATATATATGTATATATATATATATATATATATATATATATATATATATATATATATATATATATATATATATATATATATATATATACTAGAACTGGAGGTCATAGTTTGAAGCTTCGTAAGAAAACTTCTTTGCAGGATGTAAGGAAGTACTTTTTTAGTGTAAGGGTGGTTGATAATTGGAATTGGCTAAGCAAGGAAGTAGTTAATGCTAACTCAATCCATAGTTTTAAGGACAAGTATAAGAAGTATCACTAAGCACAAAATAGAACCGATCAGGAGACGGGAAGATACGAACTTTGAGCTCTTTCCCGTAAGCACAATTAGGTAAATACACTCACGAGTATTTTTGTTTCTTTGTTTGTCCTACAGCTACAGACCTTGCTGCTACGTGCTGCTGCTCATTGCTGTTTCTAGCACTGCCTCCTTTAAAACTACTGATACAATCATTTCTGCTCTCTCATATGATATTGGTATTTCTACTACTTTTAAACCAATCCCAATAACTTTTTTTTTCTTTATACCTCCAAATATGCCTCTTAGAAATGAGAGTAGAATCAGTGTGGTGCGTTACCTTCATTTCTCTTCCAGCATCATCAGCCACCATCATGAGGACATTTTTACAGTCGACACTGCTGATCACCATCACCAACAGTAAAGTCAACAGTGGGAGATACATCACTGACATCTGCAAGAAATGAAGAGTCATATCGAAAGCTGTCTGAATTATTTCGAACAAGAAGCTCTAAGTTAATCGTGGATTTTATGTAAAAAAAAAATGAAAAATTTTACGTTTCAAGTACTGATATACATATATATATATATATATATATATATATATATATATATATATATATATATATATATATATATATATATATATATCTGACATGATATCAAGAACAAGAGACAAGCAAAACAAATTCATACACACAACTTGAGCGCATCGGACTCTCAAAAGTGAACGCATGCTGCAAAACAATATTTTTTGTCTGTTTTTTCATAACCATGCACTTACCTTTTTCCTTAAAAAGAAAATAATAATAAAATCTTTGTCTTAAAGACTAAGGACACTGTTATTTTTCAATTTCCTAAGTTTAACTACAAATATATTCTATATTCTTATTTTTTGTAATCTCATCATATCAATATTCCCAATTGCTAAGCTTAATTTTCAAAATTTTATATGAATAAACTTTACATGAATTTTCTTGAAAATTACAGATGAAACTATCGACAGCTCGATTACACAATCAAAACAATTGTGAACTTCTGTCATTCAGCCTTCAGGATTTTATTAGAAGA
>JAXCGZ010009992.1:0-2500 GCA_037179515.1 Halocaridina rubra
TGGAATCGCACCTAGCAAGAATTCATGAGCAAGGGACAGAGAAAACAAAAGTCGTCTTGGACAGAGAAAGTAAAAGTCGTCCTAGACAGAGAAAACGAAAGTCGTCCTAGACAGAGAAATTAAAAGTCGTCCTAGACAGAGAAAACGAAAGTCGTCCTGGACAGAGAAAGTAATAGTCGTCCTAGACAGAGAAAACGAAAGTCGTCCTAGACAGAGAAAACGAAAGTCGTCCTAGACAGAGAAAACAAAAGTCGTCTTGGACAGAGAAAGTAAAAGTCGTCCTAGACAGAGAAAACGAAAGTCGTCCTAGACAGAGAAATTAAAAGTCGTCCTAGACAGAGAAAACGAAAGTCGTCCTGGACAGAGAAAGTAAAAGTCGTCCTAGACAGAGAAAACGAAAGTCGTCCTAGACAGAGAAAACGAAAGTCGTCCTAGACAGAGAAATTAAAAGTCGTCCTATCCATTGGTCTCTGAATAGTAATATAATATGAAAGTAACACATGTTTTGTTTGAGGATAAATTGTATGATTTGAACTAAGATTAATAAGTTGTTTTCTGCTTAAATAATATTAGTGTGTTGTTTTAGCATTATTATTATTTGAATTATGATTTAATCTTTAGGTTCATTAAGTTTTTATATTAAGTGGTCTCTGAATAGTAATTGCATATAAAGACAATAAATGTCTTGACTTTACACACAGTAAAACATGTTTTGTTTCAGGAGTAGTTTTTAAGGCTTAATTTTAAGACAAATCAATGCCTCTAATAATGATAGGAATAGAATTTATGAAGGTAAGGTCTCTTATAGAAATTACTGTTGATGTTATGGTCTATTGCATTTTACATGTTTATACATGCTAATACTCTACTTAATTGTTGCTAATGTTCTAAATGAGTCATAATTCTACTGTAATTAACTCAATTTTGTCTTTTAAAGAAACGAGAGAAGTAGATGAATTAATGTTTTGATTTAAACTGACTTTTTGATCTTAATTAATGTTTGATATTAGTTTCACACTGGAATTATGGTTGTTTAAATATAAGAATATGTTTGTATTACAGATTTCCAACAAGGAAATAGACCCTGCATGCTCTAGTTGTCTGTAAAAGTACTCTATATATGTTATGTTTGTGTAATTTGTATAGGAATTCTTAGAAAATAGCTTAAATCATTCGGCCCCATTTCTATTGTAAACTAATGTTAGCTAGGATATGTCCAAGAGCTCCCGGAAAATTAGCCCATGCTTCGACTGAAATAAGAGATATTTCAGTTTTGGTTGGGAGGGATGTCGTATGACTTCCGTCATGCTGAAGCCAGTCCGTCATGCTGAAGCCAGAATCTGAAACTTGTAACAGATCTTGAGGGGTAACAGTTGGTCGAGGGCACAGAGATTTTATTACAATGTTTGTAGAAAGTGTCAAGGAAATATATGACCGGAACCGTGAGACTTAGGATCTGGCATCGAGAAGGGCAGGAAAGGCCAGGAAGTTAGCCATTTCCTAAACCGCAGGAAACACAAACTTGTGTTTCGTACGCAGGTACCTGCCCTGGAGAGATGCCCAATAACTCCTCCCCGGAAGTAGGAGGGATTCCACTTTGAACCTGGCGTTGATTGGCTGGACTAGAGATCCCTTGATCTCATTGGAGAATTGGATGTAAAGCCACGCCCTGCCCCTGGGGGTATTTCAAGAGCCACCCAGGGCAGAGACAGTTAGTTAGAACTTTGCCAGGGGCACGAATAGATCATAGATTGTGATAGTCATAGGGTGGGGGCATTGAGGCGTCGAAGTTGTGTTGTACTCTAGAATAAATATAAGCAAAGGATTCACTGCGTGTCCATTCTTACCTTGTACCCGTCTGGTACTAATAATTATAAGTATATATACGTAGGAGGAAAATCACTACGTCAGTGGTGACACTCGGTGGGATAATAATAAAAGCTCTACGTCAAGGTGACATCTAAAAAAATAACAATAAATAAGGAAGAAGAAAAAGGATTTCAAAACGAAAACTAAGGAGAAAAGAACAGTGGTAAAAAAATACGACTAATATAGATGTAGAGACAAAATTATAATAATAGTATCTATGAAGGTGAAATATTAGAAAGAGATCATCTTTTAAGATGATGATGATGATGATGATAGGAAAGTGAATGGGAGAGAACCTGACTGAAAAAAAAATACCAGACATTTAAATAAAAGATTTTTTCACCATTTCCTGAGTCACGATTATTCCCCATTCGAATGGGGGTGGATACAAATATGTTGCAGTAACATGGGGGAAAAGGATGGATGCCCTTCCTTACGCCCCGAAGCGGGAATGAACTCGCAAATCTCAAGTTCATTACTTGCCAACTTGTGTGTTCTAACACCGTGTTACCGCGGCCTCCAGACTTGAAATATATTATGAGAGCAAAAGCATAGTTTGAAATGAGATTTTTATCTTTTAATGTTCAATACGGAAATGATACTGAACATGGATAAAGTTAATATATACAAG
>JAXCGZ010009992.1:7500-32500 GCA_037179515.1 Halocaridina rubra
CATCATTATTATTATAAACCAAAAAACAGGCCAAGCTGGAAAAGTCAAAGACTACATGCCAGGTGTTTAGCAGGAGAAATAACTTGGTAAATGAAAGGGAAAAAGAGGAGAGAAAGAAAATAATTATATAAAATGGTACAACTTAGTATTGCATTAGTCATTTTTCCTCTATAACTTTAAAAACTTAGTCTCAGAATTTTCTTAGAAAATATTTATGCGCCTAGGTTAAAGTTTCAAAAAAAGAAAAAAAAAATATATCACTTCCGAGAAGAGTTTTCACCTGAGTGGGCAAAGTCCTTAAACCACAATTGCACTGATATGCTTCGCTGTACAAATATTCAGCAGCTTGTGAAGAGAGAGTAGTGAAGCTGAAAGGTGAAAAAGTTCACTGACTTCAAGGCCAACTTTAAGTTGTGTTATCCTTGCTGTATCTTAGTAACAAAGGGTGATGTAAGTCAAGATCTTCAAGCTACTTCTGAAAGAGCTCATTGGCAGAGCATACAAAAAAGTTGGGAAACGACGATCTTGGGTTTGATCTCACCGCAGGGTACTATGAAGGCATCAAGCTTTAATCTCCAAACTCCAACGTGTTACTGTCCACCCTCATTCGAATGGGAACACATTGTGACACAAAAAACGTTGTAATCTGTGATAAAACTTGACTATTTTCCATTCAGTGGCTCTTTGGCTGTTGTGATTGGGTACCACCGAGGAGGTACAGAATTTTAATTTAAGTGACTCGTCCAATTTATCTTCATTAGAGCCAATCGGGGCTAAGAAAGACTTGTGGACTTTGGAAAACAACGACAGAAACTTTTCTTCTTCTTTATTAGATTGCAATATAAATATGCTAAACTTTAGGAAGCATCACAGAACTTCTTCTTCTTTGGCAGACGGCAATATAAATAAGCTAATTTGGAGGAAGCATCGACACACATTCTTCTTCCTGTTTGTCAGATTGAAATGCAAATATGTTAAACTTTAGGATACATTTAAAAAATTCTTCTACCTGTTTGCTAAATTTCAGTATTTTATTTTACTTAGGGAATAAAAGGTACTCTGTCTTAAGTCTTCAGCTAACCTTCTATAGGGAGGACTAAAATGAGTGCTAATGGAACTTCACCGGATAAAACTAATTAATAAAATACAAGTAAAAGCAAGATTTATTCTCTCCTATGGATCGTCCATTCTCTCAGTTCATTAAACTCTATGCAACTGTTATGGGTCAGTATTTTATGTGAAAAAGGTAAAAATATCCTTCTGTTTCTGACTCCCAGATAAGATTCTATCAAAGATTATGTTACATAAGAGAGAGAGAGAGAGAGAGAGAGAGAGAGAGAGAGAGAGAGAGAGAGAGAGAGAGAGAGAGAGAGAGAGAGAGAGAGAGAGAGAGAGAGAGAGAGAGAGAGAGAGAGAGAGACCAAATACAATAAGTTGTAAGAAACGGTAATCATGAACAGCAAGACGTATTGTATCTCATGGGATGTACATATAATTAAACTACTCTGTCCTGGTTTGGCAAATTCCAATGCAAAACTATCTAGGACAATGTTACCCTGACTGTCAGACTCACAAAATCCCTAAAGGATGTGTATGATTAAAGTACTCCGTTCTGGTGTAATAAAAACCCGTTTAAGTGCCTGGAAGATATCAATATTTATTAAGAGGAGGACTGTCTTCTGGTGTGGAAAATTTCAAAAGAAAAATCTCCAAGAAAAGTTTACAATGATTACAACACTTAAAGATCCCCATTGGATGTGAATAATGAGCCTACATTGTTCTTGTGAAGTAATAATCTATTTAAATCACTGGAATATATCAATATATAGTTGGAGGAGGACCCTATGAAAACATGCCAGCAAAGACATAGAGGGATATGTTAGATCAGCTATTTTTGGATCTTGTCAAAAAGAGTAACTCCTGGATGCTCTAGGGTTATTCATATATACAAGGCAAGTCACTTATCTTATTCCCACCTCCCTCACCTCATCTCACTAACCTAACCTAACCTAACAATTTACGAGGTTTTTAACTTACTCTGGTGGTTACTCATCTCATAAACCCCATTTTTTTCTGATGATTTGCGCCTTTTTAGTACTATTGTTCCCGATCGCTATGACCATGCAGCTAACACTCTTGACTTATTTCTTGCTTCTAATCCTTCAAACTATGCTTATTCTGTACTTTCCGCTCTTGGTAAGTTTGACCACTCTTTGATCTCGAACTCTTTCGCTTTCACTCCTCCTCCATCAATTCCTCCTACTCAGCGCCACTCCTGGCATGATGAATTGCATAACTTTCTCTTTAACTTCCCTTGGGATGACTACTGCTTTAAGATCTGCAACCGTGATCAGATACCAAAGAAGTTGCCAAGATTATAACCCCTGAAAATAAGACATTCATCTCCTCCTTTATGAAAAGGTTTTCTCCCCCAACCCTTGGTGTGACCGTGCCTGCTCCATGGCTAGTCTGGCCAGGGATTGGGCTCACTGGTTGCACCAAGCCTCACTTTATTTAAATTGCTTTGCATTTATTACAGCCAGGAATCGCAAGTACTCTTCAGATTTGAAGGTCTAAAGCTTCCTTTTTGAGAAGGAGAGTTGATTACATTAACTCCTCTCCCACTGATAAATGTTTTGGTCCTTGACAAATAACCTCTCCAAAAACTTCTTAACTCAAGCTCTCCCCTTCTCACTCGTGCTGATGGTTTTATGGCTTGCTTTCCCACTAACAAAGCCACTCACTTTGGATTTCATTTTTATGCCAGCTCTTCATGCAAAATCCAAAAGGTTCTTTGCTCTCTAAATACGAACATGGGCTCTGGACATGATGGTATCCCTTCAAGGTATTTTAAGGAGTTTGCAGATGAGCTTGTTCCCGTGCTTTGCCAAGATGAAGGATAGATACTGGTTGACAGAATGAGGCGATCATTCTGTCAACCAGTATCTATCCTTCATCTTGGCTCATGCTCAAGTTCAGCCTCTTCCTAAGAAGGGTGACCACTCTATTTCTTCTAACTACCAATCCATTGCCCTGACCTCTGCTATTGCTAAAGTATTTGAGACTTTGCTCAATTTTCACTTCTTGAAACATCTTGAATCTAACTCCTTTATTTTCGATCACCAGTATGGCATCTGCAGGGCAAAGACCCACTAATGACCTCTTAACCTATCTTACTCATGTATGGTCATCTCCGAAGAACTATGGGGAATCCTTTAACGTCGTCCTTGATACCTCTAAGGCTTTTAACAGAGTATGGCTAAAGGATCTCTTAGCCAAGCTCCATGCCATTGGCTTTATCCCTTCTCTCTGTTCTCTAATTTCCAGTTTTGTTTCTGTGGTTGTTGATGCGCAACATCTAGCCATTCCCAGTTACCAGTGGTGTTCCACATAGCTCTGTATTTTCACCTACTCTTTTCCTTCTCTTTGTCAACGATCTGCATGGTCGGTGCGGTGACTGCTTCTTACCATCCACTTCCAGACTCTGGAACTCTCTTCCTCCTTCTGTCTTTCCTAATTCTTATAACCTATCTTCCTTCGAATGGCGGATCTATCGTCATCTCAGGGCCTAATACTACATAACTTTAGATTCTCAAAACTTAGACCATTCTTTCAGCCTGCTCTTTTCTATTGTGTATCATTCCCTTAAACTTCTACTTTTTCTTCATCTTAATGTTTTCTTGGTGCCCTGGCCTGCTATGGGTAGTTTTTTTGTCTGTCCCGGTTTCACACTCAAAAAAAAATCTAATTATGTCAGAGACTGCGAGTAACTATCTTAAATGCATACAGTTTCATGCACAAGTAACAACAAAAAAGCAGTTTCATGCACTATTATAAACTAGAGAGCAAACTTTCATGGGCAAGTAATTAGTGATCTAGAGTTTCATGCACAACCAATAAAGGCAATGCAGTTTTATACAGTATTAAAAGATGGACATTGCAAGAAATGAATACAATGCAGTGTCATATATAACCAACAAAAGCAATACAGTTTCATACACAAGTAATGATTGTAATGCAGATTCATAAACAATTATTGCTGGCAATGTACTTTCATGTACAACAAATAAAGGCAACGAAGTTTCATACGCAAGTAATATGCCGTTTTATACACAAGTACTGCTGGTAATGCAGTTTCACACACGCATGCAATAACTGCAAAGCAGTTCCATAAAGAGGTAAGGAAAATAACAGCGTCGTTTCGTATGCAAGTAACAAATGCAACTTAGCTTCATGTGCTACTGATAAATGCAATTCTCTTCATACATCAGTGTTCTTATTAATGCAGTTCCGTACACGATAACAACAATGCAGTTACCATACACAAGTAAACTAGGGTCAGGAAATAAACTGCAGATTTAGGTGGGAGTATAAACTCTTAAGGCTGGTTGAGGGGGGTCTCCCTCCCTCTGTGTCCACATTCCATGCCGGGACGTGGAAAGGACGAAGCTGGCAGCTTACCTACCCACAAGGCTTGATGGAAGGGAGTTGGTTTAGGTCACCATCCTCTCTCTCTCTCTCTCTCTCTCTCTCTCTCTCTCTCTCTCTCTCTCTCTCTCTCTCTCTCTCTCTCTCTCTCACACACACACACACACAACGCACATTATATCATAATTTTGAAAAAATAATATATTAAAAATGTATGGAATACATTACTATGATAGAATATTTCAGATTGAGTATTATTTACTAAATGTTATGCAACTCTATATTATGATATAAAGTATTATTGTACTGTGTCTCACAGCACTAAATCTTATATATATATATATATATATATATATATATATATATATATATATATATATATATATATATATATATATATATATACTAATAACAATAAACTGCTACACTACATATATATATATATATATATATATATATATATATATATATATATATATATATATATATATATATATATATATATATATATTGCAAAAATTTCTAATATCTATTAAAACAACCATTTCTTATATTCTTTAATAACTTACATTTTATTTATTTATTTATTTATGTCTTTATTTATTTACTTATTTGTTGGTTTATTTTATAATCAAATTGAAAAATTTCTATTTTTTTTTATATCCATCAAAAAAAAAAAAATTAATAGCATAAAGTGTATTAATTTATTATTTTTTCCTTTTTTTTATGTATCACTACTAATTTCCATTCGAATGGGGGTGGACACAGTCAGGCTGAAGCTGGGAGTTAAGGCTAGCTGCCCTTACTAACGCCCCTAGGTAGGCTCGATCGACGTTCTGTCACTTCCTGAACTGAGTGCTCTAACCACTGCGATACCGAGGTTCTATATGTGTTTGGATCATTACATTATATATATATATATATATATATATATATATATATATATATATATATATATATATATATATATATATATATATATATATACACATAGGAGAGAACTAGTTTGTCTGCCTGAATTTCATGTCCTTTATTAGAATGAATGCTTTTCCGGTTTGGCTTTTAATATTTCCTCAAAGACTCTTTCAAGGAACAAAAATTTTCGTTCAAGACTGAAAAATTTGGTATTCAGTACGTTTAATGTACAACTTCACAGGAAAATATGAGTCCCCATTCGAAAAAGAGTGGAGATAGACATATTGGTGCTTGGGTATTAATACTGGATGCCCTCCTTAACGCCCTTCGGTGAGATCGAGCCTTTGTCGTTTCCATATTCGCGCACTTTAGCAATGAGGACACGTGTATATTATAAAAGTGTGCGTATCTAAAACGCCACAGGTACGTGTTCAGTTTTAAAGGTATAAATAAAGCCTGTTTTCAATTTTCGGGAATATCTTAAAACGAGAACTGGGTGACCCACTCACCCATGTCAGCAACTTCCTGACTAGAATTAAAAACCTGTCAAAGAATCGAGGTACAAATTTATTCATCTTCTCATACAAAAACATTATTATTTTTATTTTTAATTTAAAAACGAAAGCATTTTGAAACAATCGAACTGGAAATGTATCCTCTTCTTCCAATGCAAGATAATTTTGTTAGATTCAATTTAACAATGTCAGTATTTTAATTTGACAGGATAAACCACACTAACAGATAGGATTCGGTTTTACGTCACGAACTCCCTACTAAGGGCTAGGACGGTTGCCTTCTTACGAAGAACTTGTTTTGGCAGATGTAATCGTGAACCTGAGTGTATGCCCTTATTAACCTCAGTCCGTGACGGGGCTCAAACCCTCAACCTGTCGCCTCAGAGTCGCAGACGCTACCATTTTGCCACGGAGACTACACTAATGGTCCTTGAATACTCTGCTTAGGCCCCCAATGCGGCTTTAATGAAGAAAAAAAAATTTAAATTGACCAACCTCGGGATTCGCATTAAGGAATTCCTAGGTGGCAGCCACGTGTCACATCCTTTGAGTTATAAGATGTTTGAATATGATATGAATACAAGTCACATTTAAAAAGCATCGAGTCTTGCATACAAGATATCATACGAAAAAAACACATCCTGAAAAATAAAAAATAAAGAAAAAAAGAGGCGACAGAGAAAAACTAATAAAAATAACAGAACGAAAAGAGTCTGGCCTTGGAATAAAAAACAAAAACAAAAAAAAAGCTAGAAAATATGTAAACATAAAATTAACAAAAAGAAAAGAGTACTGAAAGAAGAAAAATGTAAAAGTAAAATGAAGCGCGCATTGCGTACAAGGTATGCCCAGCTATAACAATCAGTTGATATATAAAAGACTAAAGCAAAAACAAGCAAGTATAAACAGCTAAAAGAATAGTCTAGAGAGAATTAAAGAGAAGAAATAAAAAGAAGCGCAATAGGTAACACTAAAGGAGTTCTGCATATATGATACAAACTGTTGTGATATAACAAAAGAAAAAGAAAAAACTTACAAACCAAAGTCTGGAAGAATATAAAGGATTGAAAAATAAGAGGAAAACAGTAAAGGGAAAGATTTTCAAAGCACAAAAATGGTACCAGGAAAAGTCCTGAAGAATAAAAAAAGGAATAAAAAAGAAGGTGAGGAAGAAGAAGAAGAAGAAGAAGAAGAAGAAGAAGAAGAAGAAGAAGAAGAAGAAGAAGAAGAAGAAGCCACCTGGAAGGCCGACTGGATGGCGCCGTCCACACCACCACCTGCCTTGTGACATTTTCTCTTGGATCTGCTTCATGAGAGAGAGAGAGAGAGAGAGAGAGAGAGAGAGAGAGAGAGAGAGAGAGAGAGAGAGAGAGAGAGAGAGAGAGAGAGAGAGAGAGAGAGAGAGATGAAGTTAGGGCTAATCTCTTGCCTTAAGGAGGAATAACAACAAAACGAATAGAAGAAAAAGAAGAAGAAAGAGAAGACACATGAAATCATAGTAAAATAAAATTGCAAAAGGCGAAACAAGCATTGGAGTGTTTAGACCCTGGCATTGACAGCCAGCGATTGGAATGGGTAGACTGAAACAGGATCACTAAATAGAAATTGTCTCAAAATTCCTTTCACAGTGCTGTATGATTAGAGCTCTCTGGTAGAGCGCGAGAGTCGGGAAGTGACAAGACTGATTAATGTAGGTTCGACGCTCCTGCGGGGCGTTAGGAAGGACATCCATTTTTTTAGATCTCATGATCTAATTATTTACCGTTTTATGCGTCACAAATAGGCCCAATTCGAATTAGGGTGGATACAGGTTTGATAGCGTGATTAAGGCTAGATGCCCTTCCTAACGCCCAGCAGGGGAGTTAGGAAGGACATCCAGCCTTAATCTCCCTGTCAAACCTGTATCCACCCCAATTCGAATTGGGACTATTTGTGACGCATAAAACGGTAAATAATTAGATCATGAGGAGATCTAAAAAAAAATTCATAAGCTACTATAAAACACCCTAATGGTATTTAGGAACTAATAGATGATGCTCGAATTAGGATGAGTTAGGTTAGGTTGTAACTAAATGTTGTGATTCTCAAATGTTTTTTGTTGTAATTGCTTAAAAAGATAGTATGATTACAAAAGTAGTTTTACCAAAAACTTTTACGCTTTAATGACTCGCATTAATTTTGAAATTACCTATGTAAAAAATATTTTCAATGTCCATTGTATGAGGCCTTTAAGTACGATATCCATTTAAAATGGATCATTTTATATAATTTTATATTTTCCGTGTTTTTTTTTTCTTTTCCTCACCAAGATGCTTCCTCAGCTGGAGCCATCTGGTTTACAGTCCTTGACTTTTTCTAGCTATGCTCATTGCTTGGCATATAATAATAATAATAATAATAATAATAATAATAATAATAATAATAATAATAATAATAATAATAATAATAATAATAATAATAATTATAATAATAATAATAATAATAATAATAATAATAATAATAATAATAATAATAATAATAATAATAATAATAATAATAATAATAATAATAATAATAATAATAATAATAATAATAATAATAAGAAGAAGAAGAAGAAGAAGAAGAAGAATTTATGTGACAAAAAGCATAATTACCATTATATTCGTAAAGGGTTTGATAGCTACGACTGAACAAAACTAAGGAAAGAAATAAAGCACAACACCTTCAAAGAGGGGACAGGTTACAACAGCATTCCTAAGCTCGTAATCACCATCAGTATTGCAAGTATATTTTGTTTATTTACTTTGGATACTGGATGGATGAAGCAAGAATTCTAAGAAACTCGTCCAGTAACCATTATATATAACCTTTTCTCCTTCATCTATTGGGAGGTCTTCTCATGTTAATGTGGGATGGCTATTTCTCAATAGCTTCTTAAAGATGAATTAGTGATTTTGGTTTAGTATTATAACCGTATGTCGTTACTGATACACCATCTCTCTTCATTTATCTTCGCTTGGAACCCTTCTCATTCTAATATAGGGTCGCTGTTTCTCTCGAGCATCTTGGAGGCTAGTAAGCTACCATGACCTAAAGTTTTATGGCCGCATGTCATTCGTGATATAGCAGCCCTCTTCACTAATCCAGCATTGGGGCTCTCTATTATTAATAAGGGATCTATGTTTTCACTAGCTTCTTGGAGGTTAGTTAATGATTTTGGTTTAGCTTTAAGGCCGCATTTCATTCTTGACACACCAGCCCTCGTCATTTACCAGGGCCTGGGACCGGTAGAGTTGAAACTGCTTGCTCCTCGTTATGAAGTACTGTCCCAAACACACTCGCAATATACATATAATATTATTTGAACTTTAATTTCATTAAATGCAAAGCTTAGAGATATTATATCCAACACAAAACTTGAAGATTCTTTACTTTAAGTCTTGTTTTTGCATTAACGAAAAAGCTTCAAAACGCGGAAATAAATCCTATCCTGTGGGGGGAGCCGTAACGTAGCTCGAAGGGTGGCAAAGCCACGATCGAACCCATCGTGGCGCTTTAGGAAAGCCATCTAGCCTTAATTCTCCAGTTCCAATCTATCTGTGTCCACTGTTCAAGTGGATTAATAGTGACGCATACAACGTAAATAAATGAGTAAATAAATAAATAAATAAATAAATAAATATATCATATAATCCTAAGGCATTCCTAGACTGTCGTCCCCACTGACAAATCGACGCACGTAATGCATTTGTTTATTCACTCTGAACAAGGGAAGGATTAAGGAAGGATTCTAGGAAGCTGTTCATTTACCACTGCATTGTCTTCTTTTTAAGTCCTTCTTACAATAAGCGATTGTTTTCAAGTTCCGGATGTCATTCGAATTGATGACGAATATCCTTAAATATATTTAACCTCACTCATAATTACGAAGGTAAATGTAAAAAAAAAAAAAAGTCCAAAAAGTATGAATATAACTCGTATATTGGTGAAGGGTTGACATCCAAGGCTCAGAAAAACGGGGTATACAATTAATTGCAATTGACAAAGACAACAGCAGTTTACGAATATATAAAGTGTTTCTTCTGCTTTTCCAATTATACATAAATACCAGTGCAATGACCGCAGTCACTCTTATAAGAGGGGTGGCCGAGTCAAAGCACACACATTCACCAAAATCTAATATACCTCAATCACTCCTCTTAGCTCCTTGGGGATTAAAGGCTGCTACAATCCCCCCACCACCACCCTGCTTGGGTCAGGTAATATATTCAATTCACATTAATGTAGTTTTCTACAGTTACTGTCCAAAGTCTGTGATTAGCAAGGACATGCTAGCCCTTGGTAGAAAAGGGAGTCCGTGATGTAAAACCGAAAAAAAAAATACTATATATAAACTGCCTTTTCATATATGAAATTCTTCCGTAGCTCTTTTCACGCTTACATGGGATAGCTGTTTCTCACTAGCCTCTTAGAGGTCAGCGTTACATGGGCGGGCTATCCTTGCTTTCTGATAGGAGCCCTCACCAAATACGAAAGGTTGGGACAGGCAACGAGTTGAGCTGGTTTGTTCCATCAGAAGTCGAACTTCTCACCAGATTTATATATGATACCCAATGATAATACATAAAGAGTAGAACTTGCTCTTATTCATCGTCTAATGTGTCACTAAACTGATATCTCTGTAATTACAGATTATTCATTCTGTCATTCTAGCTTCAAAGGACTGCAATAAAAAGATTTTTCTAGTTATTTTAGCATATTTTGTCATATGTGAATTCATAAAAAGTCGTAGATGTTAATTAATAACAGCAACCATTTTTCTATGTTGCTGTTCATCTACCTTCCATAATTTTTTTTTAATTTTATTTTTGTTTAATCCTTCCTTTATTCCATGTCTTCATGCCTAACTTATAGCTTTGCATTCTCAGTCATACTGCTTTTATTACATCCTACGATATTTTCCTAACCTCTCAAACACCACTGTTTCCTTATGCGTCTATCTTTGACAATACCTTTTCTAGTATCTTCTTCTTCTTCTTCTTCTTCTTCTTCTTCTTCTTCTTCTTCTTCTTCTTCTTCTTCTTCTTCTTCTTCTTCTTCTTCTTCTTCTTCGTATTATGCCTTCATCACTATCTCCATATTCTCGGTAGCGATCAGTGCACGGTCATTACTGGAGAAATGCAGCCTACTACTCTTCCCTATGCTACTTTGCTCCGCCTTTTAAGTACCATTATTTTCTTCTTCATCACTCATTGATCTATCCACTTTCCTGAAATTGCTCTTCTTCGTTCCAAGTCCTCATTCCTGTCATTTTTACAGTCACTTCAAACTCTCTCATTTCATTTAATTCCAGACCATCAGGTCCTCTATTGGCTATAGCCTATGCTTTGCTCACCTTGCAAAATACAACTGTCCGTCACATATATCCTATTCTACTTTCTTGGTTAACGAATTCGTTCTCTATTCAAAATCTTAAATCAATAATTGGATAGATAGACAGATAGATAGATAGATAGATAGATAGATAGATAGATAGAGAGAGAGAGAGAGAGAGAGAGAGAGAGAGAGAGAGAGAGAGAGAGAGAGAGAGAGAGAGAGAGAGAGAGAGTAAAATAAATAAATAAATAATAACTTTATTTCCAATAATTACAGATAATGTAATGATATACTCTACGGGATTTAAGCACACATCACTGTATTTTGCATTATATGCATGTGATGATGTATCGTTTCATGAGTTACACTTAGTTCCCATTCGAAAGGGGGTAGAAACAGACATGTTGAAGGTAGGGGAATATAGCTGGTTACCCTTCCTAACACTCCGCTGTGGATCTGAATCCGACTTAATTGTTTCCCGACTCATGCACGTTACCACAGTCTTCATTGCTCAAAATTCCTCTCTGATGCTCAACTATAATATAAATGTTTCAGAGTCACCTTCACTTTCAATATATATATATATATATATATATATATATATATATATATATATATATATATATATATATACATTACTTCATCTCTGCCTTGCCCTTAACCTTTTTCTTTTCCTTCGTCTTGGTATTTTCTCGTGCCCAGGGCCTTTGTTGATGAGGGCAGTTTCTGCCTGTCCCGGTGTCACACTCATATATATATATATATATATATATATATATATATATATATATATATATATATATATATATATATATATATATATATATATATATATATATATATATATATATATAGATAGATAGTCGCCGTGGCTCCATTGGTAGCGTCCGCGACTCTGAGGCGTCAGGTCGAGGGTTCGCGCCCCGTCACGGTCTGAGGTTAGCAAAGGCATGCACTCAGGGTAACGATTACATCTGCCAAATCAAGTCCTTCGCAAGAAGGCAACCGTCCTAGCCCTTGGTAGAGAAGGGAGACCGTGACGTAAAACCGGAACATATATATATATATATATATATATATATATATATATATATATATATATATATATATATATATATATATATGTGTGTGTGTGTGTGTGTGTGTGTGTGTGTGTGTAGTCATCTTGGCTCAAGCGGTAGTGTCCGCGACTCTGAGGCGTCAGGTCGAGTGTTCGCTCCCCGTCACGGTCTGAAGTTAGCAAGGGCATGCACTCAGGGTAAAGATTACATCTGCTAAAACAAGTTCTTCGCAAGAAGACAACCGTCCTAGCACTTGGAAGAAAAGGGAGTCCGTGACTCAAAACCGGAACATCATTATTATTTAGTCACCGTGGTTCAAGCGGTAGCGTCCGCGATTCTGAGGTGTCAGGTCGAGGGTTCGTGCCCCGTCACGGTCTGAGGTTAGCAAGAGCATGCGCTCATGATAATGATTACATCTGCCAAAACAAGTCCTTCGCAAGAAGGCAACCGTCCCAGCCCTTGGTAGAAAAAGGAGTCCGTGACGTAAAACCGGAATATTATTATTATTATTATTATTATTATTATTATTATTATTATTATTATTATTATTATTATTATTATTATTATTATTATTATTATTATTATCATTATTATTATTATTATTATCGCAAAAGGCGACTAAAAGTGGACGGGGCGGGGGGAATAGGAATCCCCCCCTTGTACCAACCTCCTGTGAGACGTCAAAGAAGAGGGGGAGTAGAGGGGAGAATAACTTCTCCCCAAACTGTTTTCCTTTTTTTATGTCGGCTACCCCCCAATTTAAGGGGGAAACAGCCAAGGTATATGTATGTATGATTATTATTATTATTATTATTATTATTATTATTATTATTATTATTATTATTATTATTTTTACTATTATTATTATTATTATTGTTATTATTATTATTATTATTATTATTATTATTATTATTATTATTATTATTATTATTATTATTATTATTATTATTATTATTATTATTTTTGTTGTAGTTGTTGTTGTTGTTGTTGTTGCTCCTGTTTTTGCAATTATGTTGAGAATGAGATTGGTGGTTCTAGAGTGGTTAATTCTATAAATTTCATACACATCGCCTGAGATTTGTAGACAGTAGTGGCACCTCTCCCATAGTAGCTGTCGTCAACTCAGCAAGCTTAATTAGTACTGGTAGTGTAGAAGAGTACATAAGCCACAGAAACTCAAAAGATTTTGGTCACTTTTTCCAATGACCAAAGGGTACTCGTACATACATTCTGTATGACCACGAATTTATCAAATAATTTCCGCTGACAAAACTTCCGAGAGTTAACGCATGAAACTAACTTACAAACGCATATTCTCGGATATTTTATTATTGTGATAATAATAATTAACAATACATGTATAGATTTATGGATAAATATGATATGCATCATTGAGAATAAAACTGGAACGGACCAGACGACGGGGATTTACGGCTCTTTCCTTTAAAAACAATTAGATAATTACAATTAGGAAATTACACACACACACACAGACAGACACACACACACACACACACACACACACACACACACACACACACACACAGAAGAAAAATTTTCATTACAGAGTTCTTCCAGACAAAGGGGAGATAAAGAAGATAATGACAGAAGATCAGGGGATGGGGCCTCATTAAGATTGTTATACACAAATGCTGATGGATTAGCTGGTAAGGCAGTAGAATTAAAAGATAGGATTCACAACAGTAAGGCAGATATAGTAGCAATTACAGACACTAAGTTGAGTGAGGACATAAACAGTGTCACAGTTTTTCCTAAGGGTTTCAGAATACTAAGGGTTGAAAGATCTGAGAGGACTGGTGGAGGGATAGCACTGCTCATAAGTGAAAGGATTCAAGTCGAAGAAATAAACTTGGCTATAGAAAGTGAGTTCAAGGAATTTCTTGTTGCTCGCATAAATACTGGGTCAGAGAGCATTATAATAACTGTTGTATACAACCCACCAAGGAACCAAAATAGGCTTGAAGTTTATGAGGAAAGTCATATAGGTACTATTGAAGTCATAAACTCAGTTGTTAACATGGCACGGGAAAAAAAATGTAGGATTTTGATTATGGGAGACTTTAATCATAAAGAGATAGATTGGATAAATCTTGACCCACACAGTGGTGAGGACTCATTTGGGGCAAGACTCCTAGATTGCGTACAAGGGAATTTCCGACACCAACATGTAATGGAACCAACAAGGGCCAGGGGTGGGGATGAGCCATCACTACTTGATCTAGTGTTCACAGATAATGTGTTGGATATTGAAAATATTGAGTATGAACCACCAATTGGAAAGAGTGACCACTGTGTGTTGTTGATGGAGTATATCATTGAAGATATTCTTCCTGAGAGTAGAGGCACTGAGGACATGAGGAGGAACTATCGGAAAGGAGATTACTTCAAAATGAATGAGCTTTTTGCAGTTATTGACCGGAGAACCTTATTTTACAACAAATCTGTACAAGAAATGTATGACATCTTTTGTGAGAAATATGGGAAGATAGTAGATTGCTGCATACCTGTCACCAAAGTAGGTGTAATTCATGCCAGAGAGAAATGGTTCGATAATGGGTGTAAAAGAGCTAAGGAGTGGAGAGACAAATGCTGGAAAAGGTATAGGAGGAAAAAAACATAAATGCCTGGCAAACTTACAAAAGAGCAAGAAATGACTACCTAAGTAAAAGGAGAGAGGCAGAGAGAGACTATGAGAGGGACATCACCAGGAAGGCTAAAGAAAATCCCAAGCTTTTCCACAGCTTTATCAGAGGAAAACTGAAGGTAAAAGAACAGGTTTTAAGGCTAAAGGGAGCGGATGGAAGCATCACTGAGATGGATGAAGAGATCTGCAAAGAATTGAACAAGGAGTTTCAGTCAGTATTTACAGTAGA
Source organism: Halocaridina rubra (assembly GCA_037179515.1). Classification (NCBI taxonomy): domain Eukaryota; kingdom Metazoa; phylum Arthropoda; class Malacostraca; order Decapoda; family Atyidae; genus Halocaridina; species Halocaridina rubra. The sequence continues at coordinate 22,669 of JAXCGZ010009992.1, forward strand.
AAATACCCCACCCCCTCAGATTGCAGTGATAGAAGCTCAAGGGCCGGTATTAGAGAACATCAACCTTACAGCCACAGAGGTATGCAAAGCTACAGGTCCTGATGACATATCCCCTCATGCGCTTAAAAAATGCGCAAACACAATATCAGTGGCACTAAGTATCAAATTTAAGGAGTCACTGGAGTCGGGGGAGATTCCAAGATGCTGGAAACAAGCAAATGTGATACCTATCTTCAAAAAGGGAAGGAGGGATACGGCTCTGAACTATAGACCAGTTTCCTTGACCAGCATAGTTTGCAAAGTTATGGAGAAACTACTAAGGAAACATATCTCTCTTCACTTGGAATCCTTCAACTTTTTGTCAGTGAGGCAACATGGCTTCAGAGAAGGTAGATCAACAGTAACAAACTTATTAGAATTTTATGATGAGGTAAGCCAAATCTTACAGGAAAGAGAGGGCTGGGCAGATTGCATATTCCTAGACTTCCAGAAAGCGTTTGACACTGTTCCACATGAGAGACTTATTAGGAAGCTGCAATCAATGGCTAGAATAGGTGGAAATGTTTTGGAATGGATAAAAACTTACTTAGAAGGAAGGGAACAGAGGGTTAGAGTAAGACACTCAGTGTCTGAATGGAGAAGAGTTAGTAGTGGAGTTCCACAGGTTTCAGTTTTAGGGCCACTTTTGTTCCTTGTATATGTAAATGACCTACCAGAGTCTGTAAATTCATTCATGAATATGTTTGCAGATGATGCAAAGATTGTGAAGAAAGTAAAAAACGAGAACAATGGTAGAGAACTTCAGGAGGATCTAAATAATCTGCATGAGTGGTCAGAAAAGTGGCTAATGAAATTCAATACTTCAAAATGTAAGGTAATGAGAATGGGTACAAGTGCAAGAAGGCCCAAGCTTGACTACTCGGTGGCTGGAGTACAACTTCAAGAGACAGAAAATGAGAGAGATCTAGGAGTAAACATACTGGCAGATTTGTCTCCAGAAATACATATAAATGGCATAGTAAGGGCAGCATATGCATTCTTATCAAATGTAAGGGTAGCCTTCAGGCACATGGACAAGGAAATGTTCAGAAATATTTATGTAACCTATGTGAGGCCAAAACTCGAATATGCAGCCCCCTTTTGGAATCCGCACTTGAAAAAGCACATAGCTAAGCTTGAAAAAGTTCAAAGACATGCCACAAAACTGGTGCCAGAAATACGCAATCTCAGTTATGATGAGAGGCCGAGGGAATTAGACTTACCATCACTCGAAGCTAGAAGAGTGAGGGGGGATATGGTGACAGTCTTTAAATTCCCTCATGGTTATGATAGAGTGGATAGGGATCGATATTTTGACATGGCTGGCTCTAGAACTAGAGGTCATAGTTTGAAGCTTCGTAAGAAAACTTCTTTGCAGGATGTAAGGAAATACTTTTTCAGTGTAAGAGTAGTTGATAATTGGAATTCGCTAAGCGAGGAGGTAGTTAATGCTATCTCAATCCATAGTTTTAAGGACAGGTATGATAAGTATCACTAAGTATAAAATGGAACCGATCAGGAGACGGGAAGATACGAGCTTTGGGCTCTTTCCCGTAAACACAATTAGGTAATCACAAATAGGTAATCACAATTAGGTAATCACACACACACTGATAAGTATCACTAAGTATAAAATGGAACCGATCAGGAGACGGGAAGATACGAGCTTTGGGCTCTTTCCCGTAAACACAATTAGGTAATCACAATTAGGTAATCACACACACACACACACACACAAAACACGCCAAGAGACAGAACATAAGAGATCTAAGGATAAACATATTGGCAGATATGTTTCCAGGAATGGATATAAATGACACAGTAAAGGCTGCATAGGCTGTCTTAGTAGGTTGGCTATGGCACCAGCCGCCCTTTGAAAGACTACGACTGAAGGTATTACGGATTCAACTAGGACTGGTCCAGAGAGCTCCAGGTTGACTCTTCCTCCAGGGAGGTTCTTTCCTTATGCCTACATCTATACTGAATATTCTGGTGTATTCGTTACACATCTCTTGCTATTCCATTACATTTGACAAGGCACAACACTCCCCACATCTGTTTCTTTTTGCCCTCTCTTTTTCTCATAATTGCTATTATTTATGGAAGTTTCCCAGATTATGGCCCCCAGTACCTGGCATAGAGGGGTGCGAAGAATCTCCGGGGATCTTGTTGACTCCACCACTGGCTTGAGGGCAGACACTCCCGGTGGTAGTAGTGGTTTTGCACTTTGTACCTTCAAATAGATCTGCTTCTTTCACTCTTCATTATTCTAACATTCGTGGCCAGAACTCTAATCTTTCGCCTGTGAAACAGGACTTGGGTACTTTTCTCCCTAACCTTCTCCTCCTATCTGAAAGCCAGCTGTCTATCTATGGTTTCACTGACCCATTTCGAATCTCTCACTATAACCCGTATTCTCGTTTTCATTCCAAAGGTGGAGTCTGTGCCTTCTGCAGCACTAACACTCCTACTGTAGGGCTCATGGACCTTGAATCTCCTGACTTTAATGTTCTCTGGCTTAATTACTATCTCTCCATTACCATTATATTCCTTTACTTCTGCTACTGTTCTCCAAACTTTTGTGTCTTTCTTTGAATATCTGTCCTCTTGCCAAGAGTCCTTGCTATCTTCTCACCCACATAGCAAAGTTCTCTACAATGGAGACTTCAATGCACACCACTTTGAGTGGCTTAATTCTTCGCACATTGATGTGGGAGGAAGAGAGGCTCTTGCTTTCTCTATTACTCATGATCTGGAGCATATTATCAAACATCCTACTCGTGTTCCCGATCGACATGAACATGCAGCAGACGACTTGACCAATTTCTTTCATCTAAGTCATCAAATTACTCTTATTCTCTTAATTCCCCTCTTGGTAAATCTGACCACATTGTGATGTCAGTCTCTTCCATTTTCGCTCCTCCTCCACTAATCCCTCCTACTCAGTGCCACCTTTGGCACTTGAAGCGTACCTAACTTGAAGATTTGCGTAACTTTCTCTTTGACTTCCCATGAGATGACTACTGCTTTCGGTCCCGCAACCCTGATCAGGTAGCTCTAAACATTGCCGAATTCATAACCTCAGGAATGGAGCATTCATCCCCTCCTCTACGAAAACTTTTTCTCCCCCTAAACCTCGGCTTAACTGTGCCTGCTCCATGGCTATCCAGGCCAGGAATCGGGCACACCGGTCTTATCAAGCCTCACCTTTCAATTTAACTCGATCTGTTTTTATTTTAGCTAACAATCACTGTAATGCTCAGATTCGAAGGTCTAAGGCTTCCATTATAAGAGGGAAAGTTGATGACTTTAACCCCTCTCCCATTGACAAATGTTTCTGGTCCTTAGCCAAAAACCTCTCCAAAAACTTCTGTAGCTCAAGCTTTCCCCCTCTCATTCATTCTGATGGTTCTATAGCTTGCTCTCCCACTGACAAAGCCACTTTCTTTGACTCTCGTTTTTCTGCCAACTCGTCTATAAACGATTCCAGTGCACTTGTCCCTCAACCTCTACCCCTCTCTAACCCTACGCCCTCCCTTATCCTTTCTTCACACAATGTTCATAAGGTTCTTCGCTTACTAAAGACGAGCAAGGCATTTGGTCCCTATGGTGTCCCTGCAAGGTTCATTAAGGAGTTTGCAGACGAGCTGGCTTCCGTCTTTTGATGTCTTTTTTCGCCTCATTCTGTCAACCAGTATCTATCCTTCATCTTGGAAGCATGCTCTAGTTCAACCTGTTCCTAAGAAGGGTGACTGCTGTATTCCTTCAGATTACCAACCTATTGCAATAACCTCTTCTATTGCTAAAGTTCTTGAAACTTTGCTCAATGCTCACCTCTTTAAACTCCTTGAATCTAACTCACTTATCTTCGATCACCAGTGCGGCTTCCGCAAGGCAAGATCCACTGGTGACCTCCTGTCCTATCTTACTCATGAATGGTTATCTTTTCTGGGGAACAATGGGGAATCCTTTATCATCGCCCTTGATATCTCTAAGGCTTTTGACAGAGTCTGGTACAAAGCTCTGTTGTCCAAACTCCCTGCCTATGGCTTTACCCCTTCTCTCTGTTCTCTGATTTCCAGTTTTCTCTCTGACAGTTTTATATCTGTAGTTGTTGATGGTGCGACATTTACATTTTTCTCTGTTACCAGTGGTGTTCCACAGGGCTCTGTTCTTACACCTACTCTGTTCCTTCTCGTCATCGATGATCTCATACAATTCCCATCTTCCTCTCTTCTTCATGCCTTTGCTGACGATTCTACCCTTTATATTTGCTGTGCCTCTTCTTCACAACTTTCATCTGCTACTCGTAATTAGTCTCGTATCACTCTTTCTTCTACTCTCAGCTCCTATTTGAAGAAGGTATCTGAGTGGAGCACTCAAAATTTAGTTATATTTAATGCCTCCAAGACAGAGTTCAGGCTATCGCTTTATCTTCTTCTCCTCCTGATAACTCTGTTGTCTTCGAAACTAACGATATTTACCCTCTTAATTTTATCAACATATTAGGAATCCATATTGCCTCTAACTTGTCTTGGAGGAATCACATAATCCATATTTCTAAATCTGCACCCAAAAAATTGGGGGTTCTGTTTCGCTTTCGTTATTACTTTTCCTCTTTACAGTTACTTAAAATCTATATAGGTCTTATCCGTCCCTGTTTAGAATACTGCTCACAAATCTTGGGTGCTTTTTATACTTATCTCCTTGATAGAGTTGAATCTAAGGCAGTCAGCCTCATTAATGATCCTTCTCTTACTTCTAATCTGGATTTTCTCTCTCTTCACCATAAGGTATCATCCCTTTCTCTTTTCTATCACTACTACTTCCATCGCTGCTCTGATGAGTTGGCGAGTTGCATCCCTCCCCCACTGCCAAGGCCACATAACACTCACCAAGCGGCCTCATCTCACAGGGACTGTGTGGAGATTTGTACCTTGTGGATTGGTCGGTAAAGCAACTGCTTTTTCCCATCTACATCCAGACCCTGGAACTCTCTTCCTCATTTATATGTCTTACCAAATTCTTATGACCTATCTTCCTTCAAGAAGCCAATCTATCGTCATCTCAGGGCCTAATTCTCCATATCTCTACGTCCTCTGTACTTTGACTATTTTTTCTGTCTGTCGTTTTCCTTTGTGTATCATTACCTCGTCTCTGCCTTGTCCTTAACCTTTTCCTTTTCCTTTGTCTTGGTGTTTTCTCGTGCCTGGGCCATTATTGATGAGGGTAGTTTTTGCCTGTTCCGGCATCACACTCATGAAAAAGATATATATGGATGGCCTTTAGACACGTGGACAAATTATGTGAGACCAGAGCTTGAATATGCAGCACCCTCTTGAAATCAGCATTTGAAAAAACATAGTAATAACCTGGAAAAAGCTCAGAGACATACTACGAAACTAGTGACTGAGAAACGCAAGCTCAGTAATGAGGAGAGGTTGAGGGAATTAGACTTACCATCACTTGAAGCTAGAAGAAAGAGGGGAGGGTATGGTGACAGTTTTCAAATTACTTCAGGGTTTTGGCAGTGGAAAGGGATCGATATTTTGATATGAGTGGCTCTAGAACCACAGAGGTCATAGTTTAAAGATTCGTAAGAGAATTTCTTGCAGGATGTAATGAAAAACTTTTTAGTGTTAAGAATAGTTGATGACTGGAATTCGTTGAGCGAGGAAGTAGTTGATGATATCTGCATTCATTGTCTTAAGGACAAAAATTATAAGTATCATTGAGTATACAAATAGAACCCACCAGGAGACGAGGAGTTACGAGGATGAAGCTCTTTTTAGTAATCACAACTAGGTTATTACAATTAGTTAACATACAATATAAACGAAGTGATGTGAGCTTAAAACCCGTAGAGTATATAATCTCTCTCTCTCTCTCTCTCTCTCTCTCTCTCTCTCTCTCTCTCTCTCTCTCTCTCTCTCTCTCCTCACTTATGTTATGAAATAAAGCATTTATGATATAATCTTTTTTCTGCCGCTTTTTGTTAGCAATATGCAGAGCTTCCTATGCAATGTGTTTGCCGAAGTATTCGTATACTGTACAGAACAAAAGAATTTTAAATTTCATTTCTGAAAATCTTTATGAACTCTTTGTCTCCCGAGAGTGTAATCTTATCAAGGTTTCTTCGAGACAAGTACCCCCACTTCGTTTTCAGTGGGTATTTGAACCTTCAAACCTAGATAGTCCCTTCATTGTCAAGGTACGAAGCAGTTCTTAAGCTATGAATATTATCCGAAGACATCACTAGGGATGGCGTGACGCATTCTAATATATACATATTCTGAATCAGCAAAATTCTACAGTGCACCATTACGTGATGATACACATTAGCTTAATTCTTAAGGTTCTACTTCTAATCAAGGAAGAAGACAAATTCTACGCCATGAATATTATTTTTAAGAAAGAATAACGAGTGTCCCTTGGAACAATTACCTCTAGGACAATTGCTCCGTAGAACGATTGCCCCCCAGAAAAATTGCCTCATAAATAATTAATTATGAATATATTATAGTTCAATTTTCCACACCTCATCTATTACTAACCTAAATTAACATCACATAATCCAAGCTAACCTTTTAATTCGTTATTTCTTAACTATATATTTCACATTTAACTATAATACTCTTTAGGGTCGATTGCCCGCTTTTACGTGAAGAGTTAGGGCCTATTGTCCCAAAGGTAATCGTACAAAGGCAATGGATCGTGCCCCACTTTCGTATATAAGATGAAGTTGAATCCTTTAATCCTAGATCCCACCTTCGTTATTAAGACACAGAACAATTCTCAAATTACAAATATTATCTCTAGACATCACAAAAGATGTCTTAAAATTAGTTTCTTCTATTTATCTGGTACACAAAAATGAGATGACAACTATTTTATAGCCTACCTCCAGGTTTCATTTATATTTAAAGTACAGAACAATTCTTAAACCATAATAATACCTCTAGACATACAAATGATGACATAATGCAGTCTAAGGACTCCCTATCCTAAGCAAACAGTAAATATATTAAAATGAGAAGAACAATATTTTTAGACGCAATAGCTGCAGGAGATGTATTTGGTCTTTATCGAAACCCAATGTATTGGGGAGGCCGATCCACTTATGACAGTATGTATCGACTGCCAATATTGTAACACTGCGTTAGACTCTTTTATATAATACCGCTTTCTTCTTCTCTGCTCTTTTCTTCCTTTTCCTCTGCCTAGTTGCTTCCCCAGCTGAACCACCTGGTTTATAGTCCTTGACTTTTTCCAGCTGGGTTTGTTGCTTGGTAAATAATGAAAATAACAATAATAATAATAATAATAATAATAATAATAATAATAATAATAATAATAATAATAATAATAATAATAATAATAAAAATAATAATAATAATAATAATAATAATAATAATAATAATAATAATAATAATAATAATAATGTCGTACTTTTTAAGCCTCTTCAAATTCCAGACCATACCTTCAGCAATGAGGACGACTGACCATGAATGAAATGTTGAACTTCTGAAAGAATACGGAGGATATTGGCCGTTTTCAAAACTGTATCTAAGTATATTTGACGTGGGCATAAAGTCAATATTATAAAGCACCCCCCTTCTTATGTTGTTTTATTTGTAATAGAGTTTTACCTGTCTTTTATTAACGTAATTTCTTCAGGGAATATACGAAGTACAAGATATATATAACTGAGAGAGAGAGAGAGTGAGAGAGAGAGAGAGAGAGAGAGAGAGAGAGCATTTTGTTATGACTCCCTGAATATCGATCACATGTGAGGGTCGTCAACGACAACAACACTAAGCTGTAGTCCTGAGAAACTGCTGCTGATATGGAAATCTATCGATGTTCTGTAATCAGAAAAGAAAAAAACCCACAGTCATTGACCCAGAAACTAATTAACTTTGGACGACCAGCTGATCTCTTGCACACGACACACATGTTACACACGACACCGCTTCTTTATGCACACGGTTCTGTAGAATCATTTTATAAAATAATTGTACCAAAAGGGAACCATAACATTAGAGACCCTAGGAGACTATCGAGCTAACGCCGTTACGTCACTGACTTGGCTCCTCCCACCGGGAGGGACTAATTTGTGACATAATGAAGGTGAGATACTTTAATTACACTGTTTGTGGTTAATCTGTTTCCCACTTAAATGATTCTTTAACACCTGTGCGCAATTATTCAGTATCTCATTCCATGTTATTGATCTAAAGTTTAATTGCGCATTCAATGATTTTATTCTTAATACTAAATTCTAGAAATATTTGCAATTACATTTTATGAGTTCTTATTTACTTGACCATGAGGTCAAGAAGTATTTACAAGCTAAACTTTGTTATTATTACTCACAGTTTCCAACAAGTTATCTGAGTTACTCCTAGTTTAAGCAATTTTCCTTGGCTGAGATAAAGTCCACACTAGATTACCTTTAGGTGTCGAGGGCCAAAGGGATTTCTCACACCTGCTAGCACAGTGAAGTGTGATGGGCGGGTGTGAGGGTAAACCAGATGCGTCTGTCAGGTCCACGGTAGCATATACTTGCCCGCTTACCCTGTGGATCACCCAAGTGAGATGGGTGGGGGGCAGCTGCAATCCTTTATCCCCAAAGAGCAGGGAAGAATGACCGATGTGTGTCTTGGCTCGTATTGGCCCAGCCATGACCTCCCTTACAAGAGCGAATGAGGCCACTGTATATGCAGATAGACCTTTGTTGTTCACTGTTGGTTCAAGCATTAGTTTAAACTGAGCTTTTGGGGTCACTGTTATATAAGGCATTACATTAAGCTATGCATTCTGGTTCACATAAACTTCAAACTTTGCTGTCACTGCTCATATTTTCCTATGACTTTATCTATTTTTTTTTTTGTCCCTGTTAGGTTAAACGTTCGTTAAAGCTAGACTTTTGGGTTCACGCAAAGGTCAAACTGCGAAACCATTGCTCATATTTTCGCGTGACTTATTTGTATCACTGTTAGATTAAGCATTTGTTTAAGCTAGACTATTTGGTTCACAGGAAAGGTCAAGCTATGCATCACACTCACGTTTTCCTCAAACACTTTGTGTCAAGCTTTTATTTTCCAATAAATGTTCAAAATAAGATTTCGCTACTCTCATTGACACGTTTAATTACTTGAAGCGGTTTGATAAATTCTAGTACTTCAATATTGCATGCAAAGCCTTTATTTATATAACTAACGGTCACTGTACTACAAACACTTCATATTAATCAATTTAAAAGTGTGTAGAAGACGTACGACCTACAACTGCATTAATAATATACATACAGATACAATAGCGTAATCCTCTATGTAAGAGGATGGTTGAATCAAAGCACACAGTCACTGGATGTAAATCTACCTCGATTTATCTCCTATCTCCTTGGGGATAAAGGGCTACTACAATTCCCCCACCACCTGCTTGGGTCATCCACGGTGTATGTGGGAACAGGAACCAAAATCTTCAGAAAAAAAATAGGCAAAAAATATTTCACAGAAATAATCCGTGACAATGCTTGCGGTACCTTTGTTTAGTCAAATGAGTCAATAAATTCCATGAGCTCTATAAGACTAAACTCTGTATGGTATGCAGTGTGTAATACAATTAATACTTTAAGGCATGATGACATTTGAAGTCACCGAGGAAAACCATACTTATGTCGTTTTAACTGTGTAATGCTTGGGCACCTGATAATGAGTCTGGCATCAAATGACCAACATTCTTGTAGATGAAAAAGTCCGAAATGAGTTGATATTTGTGCATTATCCCA
>JAXCGZ010009992.1:35000-56711 GCA_037179515.1 Halocaridina rubra
AGAGAGACTGTAAAAGCTCGTGATGATAACTGATCAGTCAAATTATTGTTCATAATCAAGTTCTCTCACAGAAGCCGATATCAGCACAAAGCTAATCCAGATCATTTATTCATTCTTAAGGCTGTTCATAACAAATTAGTCTCAGACACTAAGAATAACACAAGAGGAGAACCAGGGCTGTGCAACTTTGTGCTGATAATCGTTCATATCACTGCAGGTAATAAAGTACTCTTAACAGGCCGATGCCATGATGATACGCAAGAGAGGAACCTGAATTCTAATCTCATGGGTTGAAAATAATATTTAAATATCCCCAGAAAAGCTGATATCATCCAAATACACAACAGGAGATTCCTGAATATTAAAACATAATCTTATATTCACTTTGAAGGCTGCTAATAATCTAGTGTTCCCATATAAGGTTATAGCAGTCAGCTGCACAGACAAAATAATTAGAGTGTATCAGATGCAGTCGTCTGAAGTCCGTCTCAGTAAAAGTAAAGATTCTCTCTATTCTCACATAAAAAGCCTTCATTATCAACATGACTTCTAATGACTTCTAAGAATGGGTTCAATATTTATTTGGTCCTCTACATCCATCTATAGGCCTTTGTACATAGATTAAATTCATGTCTCTTCATTGTAAATAATTTGTAGTGTTTATATATGGATTAAATTTACTTAGGTTTCATTCTTAGGCTTCAGAGTCTGGACCAAATTTCAGTCTCTTCCTTTACAACCATAAGAAGGCTTCAACTCGTGAATCAACTTAATATCTCTTCCCTAACAACCATGTGCAGGATACTAAGCATGAATCAGATTTATACCTCTTCCTTATAAAGCATTCCCAGCTTCTATGCATTGCTCATATTTATATCTCCAACATAAACCTTAGGCTTCTTTTACAACCATAGCTTGGCTTCAGAGCATAAAAATATATTTTTATCTTTTTCTTGTAAATTATCTCTATGAATCTGTTCATAGATCAAATTTATGTTTCCTACATTATCCCTAAGTCTCAAACTATGAATCAAATTTCATTATCTTCTTGACAATTATACTTGGACTATTGCTTATGGATAGAATTTATCTCTTAATTGTAAACCATTCCTAGATTTCAATGCACAGGTCAAATTTATAACTCCTTTTGTATTATCCATGATCAGCTTTTACAGCCCTATCTAGGCTTCAGAGCATGATTCAAATTTATATATCTTACTTGTAAATTATTTCTATTCTTCATTGCACGGACCAAATTATCTATAGGAATCAACTTATGGATTCTGTTTCTTCTTTAGCGATCATATCTAGAATTCTAGGAATGGATAATTAAAGCCAAGGCTTCTAAGCATGGATCAAATGTATATCTCTTACTTCTTATATATTCTTACATCTCTAAGAACGGTTATGTGTTTTTTCCGATTCAAATATATCTAGACCTCTAAAATGGTTCATCTTTACGTCTCTTCACTGTAAATAATTTCTAAGTATCTTACTATGGATCACACACACACACACACACACACACACACACACACACACACACACACACACACACACACACACACACACACACACACACACACACACACACTATATATATATATATATATATATATATATATATATATATATATATATATATATATCATCCTTCTAAATTAGTCTTAGGCTTCTCAGTATGGATCAAATTTATTTATCTTCTTGCTGGATTATTCATAGGCCTCTAAGTATGGATCAAAGTTAAGTCTCTTCATTTATAACCATATGTAGGATTCTGAGCATTGATCAAATATCTCTTTTCATTGTAAATCAATTCTTGGTTTATATCTATGGATCAAAAATATTTATATCTTTCATGAAGGTAATGCCAAGGCTTTTAAGCATGGCTCACATTTATATTGTTTCCTTGTAAATCATCTCTAAGAATTCCAAGACTTCATCCACTTTAAAATGCTTCTAATCTTCTCGGCAAAGATCAAATTAATATTCATATACAGGTTTCTAAACATGGCCTAAATTTCAGTCTATTCCTTCGTAACCATATATATTTTTCTCAGCATGAAACAATTTATGTCTCGTCCATTTATAAGTAGGTTTCTAAGTATGGATCAATTCCTACTTCTTGCTTTACAACATTAGCTAGGTTTCTAAGCATGGATCAATTTATGTCTCTTCCTTTACAACTACATCTAGGGTCTCAAAGCATGGATCAATTTGTTTCTCTTCCTTTACGACTACATCTCGGTTTCTAAGATGGATCAATTTATGTCTCTTCCTTTACAACTACATCTAGGTTTCAAATCATGGATCAATTTCTGTCTCTTCATTTACAACTACATCTAGGTTTCTAAGCATGGATCAATTTATGTCTATTCCTTTACAACTACATCTAGGTCTATAAGCATGGATCAATGTATGTCTCTTCCTTTACAACTACATCTCGGTTTCTAAGCATGGATCAATTTATGTCTCTTCCTTTACAACTACATCTAGATTTCTAAGCATGGATCAATTTATGTCTATTCCTTTACAACTACATTTAGGTTTCTAAGCATGGATCAATTTATGTCTCTTCCTTTACAACTACATCTAGGTTTCTAAGCATGGATCAATTTATGTCTCTTCCTTTACAACTACATCTAGGTTTCTAAGCATGGATCAATTTATGTCTCTTCCTTTACAACTACATCTAGGTTTCTAAGCATGGATCAATTTATGTCTCTTCCTTTACAACTACATCTAGGTTCCTAAGCATGGATCAATTTATGTCTCTTCCTTTACAACTACATCTAGGTCTCTAAGAATGGATCAATGTATGTATTTTCCTTTACAACTACATCTAGGTTTCTAAGCATGGATCAGTTTATGTTTCTTCCTTTACAACTACATCTAGGTTTCTAAGCATGGATCAATTTATGTCTCTTCCTTTTACAACTACATCTAGGTTTTCTAAGCATGGATCAATTTATTTCTCTTCCTTTACAACTACATCTCGATTTCTAAGATGGATCAATTTATGTCTCTTCCTTTACAACTACATCTAGGTTTCAAAGCATGGATCAATTTATGTCTCTTCCTTTACAATATACACCTAGGTTTCTAAGCATGGATCAATTTATGTCTATTCCTTTACAACTACATCTAGGTCTCTAAGCATGGATCAATGTATGTATTTTCCTTTACAACTACATCTAGGTTTCTAAGCATGGATCAATTTATGTCTCTTCCTTTACAAATACATCTAGGTTTCTAAGCATGAATCAATTTATGTCTATTCCTTTACAACTACATCTAGGTCTCTAAGCATGGATCAATGTATGTCTCTTCCTTTACAACTACATCTAGGTTTCTAAGCATGGATCAGTTTATGTTTCTTCCTTTACAAATACATCTAGGTTTCTAAGCATGGATCAATTTATGTCTATTCCTTTACAACTACATCTAGGTCTCTAAGCATGGATCAATGTATGTCTATTCCTTTACAACTACATCTAGGTTTCTAAGCATAGATCAATTTATGTCTCTTCCTTTACAACTACATCTAGGTTTCTAAGCATGGATCAATTTATGTCTCTTCCTTTACAACTACATCTAGGTTTCTAAGCATGGATCAATTTATGTCTCTTCCTTTGCAACCTTACGTAGATTTCTAAGGATCAATTTATGGCTCTTCCTTTGCACCTACATCTAGATTTCTAGGCATGGATCAATATCTATATCTTCCTCTACAGCCTTATCTAAGTTCTAAGCATGGATCAATTATTATTTCTTCCTTTACAACTTTATCAAGGTTTCTAGGCAAGGGCCAATTTGTCTCTTCCTTTGCAACTATATCTAGGTTTCTAAGCATGGATCAATTTACGTCTTATTCCTTACAACTATATTTAGGTTTCTAAGCATGGATCAATTTCTGTCTCTTCATTTTCAACCTTACCTAGGTTCCTATGGAGGCATCAGTTTGTGTCTTAATTTTTGCGACTACATTTTGGTTTCTAAGCATGGATCAGTTTGCATCTTTTCCTTTAAATTTTCTTCTAGGTTTCTAAGCATGGATCAATTTATGTCTCATCCTTTCCAATTACATCTAGACCTCAAAGCATGTATCAATTTGTATCTCTTCCTTTACAGCCTTATCTAGATTTGTAAGCATGGATAGATTTATACTTCATCTTTTAATACTATATGTAGGTTTTTAAGCATGGATCAATTACTGTCTCTTACTTTACAACCACATCTAAGTTTCTAAGCATGGATCAAGTTATTTCTCATCCTTTGCAACTGCATCTAGGTTTCTAAGCATGGATCAATTTTATTTCTTCCTTTACAACTTTATCAAGGTAATTAAGCATGGATCAATTTATACCACTTCCTTGAAAATACATCTAGATTTCTAAGAATGGATTACTTGGTATCTCTTCCTTTGCAACCTATTCTAGATTTCTAAGCATGGCTCAATTTATGTTTTATTCCGTACAACCTTACCTAGGTTCCTACTGTATCTCTTCCTTTGCAACCTTATCTAGTTTTCTGATCATGGATAAATTTATTTCTCTGCCTTTACAACCATATCTGGCTTTCTAAGCATGGATCATATTTATATTTTTTTTCTTGTATATCATTCCCAACTTTCTACAAACAAATTAGATGAGCTTCTTTCCTTTCAATATCATCACTAATCTTCTAAGAATAGATCATATGTATATTTCTTCATCTTAAAGCATTCTTTGTCGATAAAATGTATGGTGTTTTTTTATATCTTATTATTTTTAGTCTTCTAAGTATATATCATTATAATCCATAATTTTATAATCTAAAATCAATAATCATCAAATGTCATTTATTATAATCAAGAATATGGATTACTTCTAAATCATTCCGAATCTTCCAAGTAGGGATAATATATAAGCCTTCTTAATGAAGAACTTTTATGCATCTAAGTATAAATGGATTATATATCATTATTATTCATTTTCATCCATAAGTTTGTAAGCGCCGATCAAAAGTCACATGTTTTCATTTATCGCTATCATGTATATTTCTTCCTAGTCTTCGAAAGAGGAAATAAATGTATGTCATCTTAAATAATTTTTAAGCTTTTAAATATGAATGAAACATATATCATTGTTTTTTCATCGTCACCCGTATTGTTCTAGATGAAAACTGACTCATCAATTATCATTTATTATAATCACTTCATATAAATAAACTTTATAATAGAGAGCACACATCAGTAAGAAGAGAGCTTTGCAATGGGATATAAAGTGTATTGAAAACTATCAGATGATTTTAGTGAAAACCGGATGCTATTTGGCGTCCTGTCAGATATAATACATATCGAGTTTACAGAGCTTTTCTTTTTTGCTCTCTCTCTCTCTTCATCCATGAAGTCAACAGAAGTTTACCAGTTCTAAGTAAGGGTTGTCATCATCATAATCATTAAACCTTTACCGTGTGTTAAATTATAATTAATCTCTCTCTCTCTCTCTCTCTCTCTCTCTCTCTCTCTCTCTCTCTCTCTCTCTCTCTCTCTCTCTCTCTCTCTCTCTCTCTCTCTCTCTCTCTCTCTCTCTCTCTCTCTCTCTCTCTCAATAGTACCACTTTGATTGCCCCTTATCAAAGAATATTTCATCAATTAATATTCAAATTGCAATCTTTCAGTTTCATCAAACATGTTCAACGTTCCTTGTAACTGTTGCAATTATATATTAATTTCATTTTGGGATGTAAGTCACTAGGAATGAAAATTAATACTCCTACTGTAGGTTCTAAAATAGCCAAATGTACTTTTATTTTCATAGGATTTCACTAACACACGTCAAAACATTGAATTTACATATCAGTCGTATTAAGAAATATTTAATGGTACATATGCAAATTCGTATTCATAATTTCAAGGTCCTACAATTATTGATAAGTGTTCGATTATTAGCGTAATTCATCCCTGATCCTTCAATACTGTAAATACGTGGATTTTCTCTATGTGTAAAAAGTCTCAGACTTAATCAGTTTACATCATCATGTGCAATAAAAGTATGTTGTGGCTTTGAATAGATAAAAGTTTTAATCTTCAAGAGGCTTCACATGAGTCCTGTGGTTACCATTCGCAATTTTGTTTACACTATATCATCCTATAGCTTAAAAGTACCTTATGTCAATAAGGCCCTTTATGTCTTTTAACAAAGCTTCACGCAGTCCTTCCTTGTCATAGGCATCATAAAATATACCTCTAAAGGGGGGTTTACACGGTCAAACGGTTCGTCGAACGCGGTTCGATAGACAAGTGTTTGAAGTGATGTTCGAACGTGTGAACGGGGTATTTGGTTGTCGAACACATTCCGTGTTCGACAACCAAATACCCCGTTCACACGTTCGAATATCACTTCAAACATTTGTCTGTCGAACTGCGTTCGATGAACCGTTTGACCGTGTAAACCCCCCTTAAGGTTCTTCCTTCCAAGTATTCACTATAGGTATTATCATTACTATAGCTTGCAAAAAAAGAAAAAAGAAAGCTTATTATACCTATGATATAATTCTGGAAATTTTTCATTTCATTTCATTTCATTTCATAACATGACATCATAAATAAAGATCTCTCTTTCCCCTTTTTCCCCCTTATTTTCCTCTCTTTTCATTTTCATTTTCCTGCCACCATCTGGTTTGTCGTCTCTGACTTTTCCAGTTCGGCTTTTTGATTATCTGATAATAATAATAATAATAATAATAATAATAATAATAATAATAATAATAATAATAATAATAATAATAATAATAATAATTATTATTATTATTATTATTATTATTATTATTATTATTATTATTATTATTATTATTATTATTATTATTACTATTATTATTATTATTATTATTATTATTATTATTATTGTTATTATTATTATTATTATTATTATTATTATTATTATTATTATTATTATTATTATTATTATTATTATTATTTTGTTGCAGAACTGGAGAAATGATATTCCTTTTGCTTAATTCTCTCATTTTCCATATTACGCATCTTCATGACTACAAATAGTTCGAAAGACTTCGCACTTTTTTTTTTTTATGAAAGTCTCTCAGGGAACGGAATTATCTGGAGAGTTGTTGCTTTAGTGTCCATAATGTCAAGGCTTCATCATACGTTGTTGTAGATAAAGTCACTATTCAGACTGAAACACAGCAAGTCATTCCAAAAAATACCATTTACTTGTCGCACCTAAACAATACTTTTCACTTCACTGTCATTTTAATGATTTTTCAATATTATGTCAAATCGGCTAAGATATTGCTACAATAAAATGTCATTGACAATTTCATTCTGATCGAAATGAAATAATTCCGCTGATATAAAGGGTAATTAAGAATTCTTCCTTGTTGAAATTTTTTTGGACTGAATAGTGGCTGCATAGTTACAGTTCATTATGCTCTGTTATAGGCAATACATATATATATATGAAAACAGTTAAAAACATATATATATATATATATATATATATATATATATATATATATATATATATATATATATATATATAAATGGATCAAATGATTTCATAACAGTGTCAAATAACAAAAACCTTATTCACTGTGGACGTGTTTTTACAACCACAGCCTGAATTAAGGCAAAAAATATTATGATTATGTAACAATAAAATATGACAGGTAAATGAGAAAAATAAAGTATATTTTTGTAACATTTTATTATTGAGTCTTTCCCTCCAGTTTGACTTCATTGTTTTGTTTATGTCCCCTCCCCCCAAAAAAACAATAGAAAAAGAATGTATAAAACGAACAAAAAGCTTGAAAAATTCAAAGCAAATATGACTGGCGAGGAGATTATCAGCTTGGTGAGAATTCCTAGCTTAGCAATAATTAAATTGGAAAACCTCTCTCTCTCTCTCCTCTCTCTCTCTCTCTCTCTCTCTCTCTCTCTCTCTCTTTCTCTCTTTCTCTCTTTCTCTCTTTCTCTTTATATATATATATATATATATATATATATATATATATATATATATATATATATATATATATATATATATATATATATATATATATATATATACATATATATACATATATATACATATATATATATATATATATATATATATATATATATATATATATATATATATATATATATATATGTACATATATATATATATATATATATATATATATATATATATATATATATATATATATATATATATATATATATATATATATATATATATATATATATATATATATATATATATATATATATATATATATATATATATATGTATATATATATATATATATATATATATATATATATATATATATATATATGTGTGTGTGTGTGTGTGTGTGTGTGTGTGTGTGTGTGTGTGTGATTACCTAATTGTGTTTACGGGAAAGAGCCCAAAGCTCGTATCTTCCCGTCTCCTCATCGGTTCCATTTTAGACTTAGTGATACTTATCATACCTGTCCTTAAAACTATGGATTGAGATAGCATTAACTACCTCCTCGCTTAGCCAAATCCAATTATCAACTACTCTTACACTGAAAAAGTATTTTCTTACATCCTGCAAAGAAGTTTCCTTACGAAGCTTCAAACTATCACCTCTAGTTCTAGAGCCAGCCATATCAAAATATCGATCCCTATCCACTCTATCATAACCATGAAGGAATTTAAAGACTGTCACCATATCCCCCCTCACTCTTCTAGCTCCGAGTGATGGTAAGTCTAATTCCCACAGCCTCTCATCATAACTGAGATTGCGTATTTCTGGCACCAGTTTCGTGGCATGTCTTTGAACTTTTTCAAGCTTAGCTATGTGCTTTTTCAAGTGCGGATTCCAAAAAGGGGCTGCATATTCGAGTTTTGGCCTCACATAGGTTACATACATATTTCTGAACATTTCCTTGTCCATGTGCCTGAAGGCTACCCTTACATTTGATAAGAATGCATATGCTGCCCTTACTATGCCATTTATATGTATTTCTGGAGACAAATCTGCCAGTATGTTTACTCCTAGATCTCTCTCATTCTCTGTATCTTGAAGTTTTACTCCAGCCACCGAGTAGTCAAGCTTGGGCCTTCTTGCACTTGTACCCATTCTCATTACCTTACATTTTGAAGTATTGAATTTCATTAGCCACTTTTCTAACCACTCATGCAGATTATTTAGATCCTCCTGAAGTTCTCTACCATTGTTCTCGTTTTTTACTTTCTTCACAATCTTTGCATCAACTGCAAACATATTCATGAATGAATTTACAGACTCTGGTGGGTCATTTACATATACAAGGAACAAATGTGGCCCTAAAACTGAACCCTGTGGAACTCCACTACTACTCTTCTCCATTCAGACACTGAGTGTCTTACTCTAACTCTCTGTTCCCTTCCTTCTAAGTAAGTTTTTATCCATTCCAAAACATTTCCATCTATTCTAGCCATTGCTTGCAGCTTCCTAATAAGTCTCCCATGTGGAACAGTGTCAAATGCTTTCTGGAAGTCTAGAAATATGCAATCTGCCCAGCCCTCTCTTTCCTGTAAGATTCGGCTTACCTCATCATAAAAGTCTAATAAGTTTGTTACTGTTGATCTACCTTCTCTGAAGCCATGTTGTCTCACTGACAAAAAGTTGAAGGATTTCAAGTGAAGAGAGATATGTTTCCTTAGTAGTTTCTCCATAACTTTGCAAACTATGCTGGTCAAGGAAACTGGTCTATAGTTCAGAGCCATATCCCTCCTTCCCTTTTTGAAGATAGGTATCACATTTGCTTGTTTCCAGCATCTTGGAATCTCCCCTGACTCCAGTGACTTTTTAAATATGATACTTAGTGCCACTGATATTGAGCTTGCGCATTTTTTAAGCACATGAGGGGATATGTCAGCAGGACCTGTAGCTTTATGAACATCTAAATCAATCAGCGCTTTGCATACCTCTGTGGCTGTAAGGTTGATGTTCTCTAATACCAGCCCTTGAGCTTCTATCTCTGCAATCTGAGGGGGTGGGGTATTTTCTACTGTAAATACTGACTGAAGCTCCTTGTTCAGTTCTTTGCAGATCTCCTCATCCGTCTCAGTGATGCTTCCATCCGCTCTCTTTAGCCTTAAATTGTTCTCTATTGTTCTCTATTTTCATTGAAGCAAAGTGTGTAGGGTGGGGAAGTTTTTATTTTACCTAATTGGACTAAGTTTCTGAACTCGGTTAGGAGTTCGCAGACATCCAAGAGACTAAAATCTTTAACCCCGAATACCAATATGAAACACAGAATTCAACTTTCTTTTAATTTTGGAAAGCATAAACAAAATTATATGATTTAACTTTACGGAATGCAGTCTCGAATCGCGGAGGTGGTGAGCACAATTTTGATTCCCAGCACCACAGATGGATGCCAAGACTTGGGCCTCAACCTGAAGAAGATCCCCTCTGTCACATAGGTAGAGTAGAATGGAGGGGACTACAATTGCAGAAATAGAAACAACACGCCGTTAATAATGGGAAACTGAAGGTGTGAGCACACAAATAATGAATTTCAATATAAATATAGCGGAAGAAAATATAATCATTAATCCTGGTTGTCAAGAAACATGTACGTTACCAAAAAGCATAAACAAATTATCACTTATTTGCAAGCATTAGCGTAAAACACTTTATTCTCAATAATACAAAAAAAAAGGATCTACAAGATAAATATGTAATTGTTTAATTGCAGTTCACGCTTATGCTGCCAAAAGGGCAAAAACAACTTACTAATTATTTGCAACTTATAGCATAAAACACTTTAGTAACGAGCATCGGCGTAAAACACAATATTTGCGATGATAGAGAAGGATGAAATAAGGTTGAATTCCTTTAGGAGAAGAGATAGAGTTTTCACGGGGCAATGAGCAATCTCCTGAGGACGAAATTTTTACCTGGGCACTCACAATGAAAGATCTTTCTTATCAATGTATATCTGCGGTTATTTCTATGCCAAGAAATTAAATTTGGCAAACAAGATTCCAGATAGGTACTCAACAAAAGTTGGTTTGTATGGGAAAGGAACTGAACAAAATCAATTCAGGATTTGACCTGTAACTTTAAATGCAAAGTTTCTAGAATTCCCAGTTTTTTTGGCCAACGAGCTTACCATACACTGTCTCTCACCTTTTATGCCAGATGAATTATTGTGAAGACACTCCAGAATATTGCTTAGCCTCGTAGTGAAAGCTTGGAGTAAATGGGACTGGGGAGTAGCTCTTTGTTACTCCTGTTGTGTTTGGCCGCCATCTCAGGGCGATTCCGAGCCATTTGAGGGAACTTCGAATTGGGCGTATCTGTAAGGTTGACAGAAAGCTGTATTTTGTTCTACAGGGTTCCCGAAAAAAAAATTTCACTCTTTGACTACCCATTACTCATATATATTTTTTTCCAGGTGCAAACAACTCTACATAATGGCAAAAGTACGATTAACTTTTGAAGAGAGAAAAATTTTCATAAAATGCTACTGGAAGTACGAAAACATCACATAAGTGTAAAGACAAGGTAACAGACACTTTCACAAGGATCCACCGTGACACACCATTGCTCGCATCTGAGATAAGTTTGAAGCAGATGGAACTGTTCAAGACATCCATAAACAATGTTCTGGAAGACCTTGGACATCCACCAGCCCCACAAGAGAAGAAGAATTGGTGGAAATGCTCCTCTGATACCCAAAGAAATCCATAAGGCATTTGGGTCGTGAGATAGAAATTTCAAAATCGAGCGTCCAGTACATGTTGATGTGAGCCCATTGGAAAAGTTACATCCCAAAATTAATCCACGCTCTCAATAAAGATGACCCTGGCTGGAGGGTTGAATTTTGTGAATGGTACCTGCTTGAAAACACCAATGGATTTTTTTTTATGGGGAAATCTCAAAGATAAGGCTTATGCTGCAAAACCAAAGACAGTCGATGAGTTGAAACAAGAAACTGGAAGACATTGCCTCTGAATTTCAAAAGAAATGATCCATAATGTTGTTGAATTCATTGGTCAGCGTCATCACCTGTGTTTGGAAAATGATGGAAACCAGTTTGAACATTTACGAACATGCAGGAATAAGTAGACTAGACTAAGGGGAGAAGAGTAATGATTTACTTTGTACATTTTTTGTATCTCTTGCATCTATATCAAGAAACACCTAAGTCAAAATGAAATATATGAGTAATGGCCAGTCAAAGAGCGAGTACATTATTTTGGAATACCCTCTATATTAATTTCGAGAGTTTACTATAGTGGTGGTCCATGGCAGGCAACTATGACAGAGATGCAAGGAAGAGACAGTATTTTAGGTGCAACAAGAGGGAGCAAACAAATGAAACCAGAAAATGATTTATGGAAAAAAGGGCTACTGGTATCGATATCTTTACATT
The DNA here is from genome assembly GCA_037179515.1 of Halocaridina rubra. NCBI lineage: Eukaryota > Metazoa > Arthropoda > Malacostraca > Decapoda > Atyidae > Halocaridina > Halocaridina rubra. Next base: position 47,404 of record JAXCGZ010009992.1, read on the forward strand.
TCAAGAAAAAGGACATTTTTAATATTCAGATATTAAAGAAACTACTGATAATGTATCTTGTCAAGCTAATGACATATCAGCAAGATCAAATATATAACAAGAGAAATTATCAGCAAAAGCAGTTCTATGATAGGAAATTTTAAAAGATGTTTACATTAGATGCGTCAGCACTACGTGGGAGAGAAAACAGAGAACAGAGGAGAAAATGCATTGTAATAAGGTGTATTTTTCTTTTCTTCATGTACAAGAATATTAAGCTATATATATATATATATATATATATATATATATATATATATATATATATATATATATATATATATATATATATATATATATATATATATATATATATATATATATATATGTATATGTATATGTATATATATATATATATATATATATATATATATATATATATATATATATATATATATATATATATATATATATATATATATATATATATATATATATATATATATATATATTTTATGAAGAGAAATACAATTAAAAATATAAGAGAAGAATATACTGATAACAAACAAGGGCTAATATTTCTTTACATAACCACTCCAGCATGTTGATGAGCTCACGTTGAAGAGGTTGCGTGAACTGATCTCAACCTGTTTTGTTTTTTCTATGTCAATGTTTCTATGATTTATTTAGGAGGAGGGTACTCGCAAGCTATATTTTGCAGGCTGTCCAAATGGTTCATGGCTGCTCTTATTATGGTACTTGCAGCTTGAAAAGTATTTGGGTCATAGCTAGGAGTTACAAGGGTTCCAGTCTTTTGTCGTATTTTGGAGAAGATTTAACATTTGAGGATGTAGTGGGAAAGGGGTTGCGGCAATGCTTCCTGGCAGAACGTGCGCTCCTTAATGATGTTTTCAATAATTTGCCAGGTGCACATGTACCCAAGTCTCAGCCTATAAATGTTGACTGTAATGATTCGGTGGAGATTCTTGGAAGGGGCAAAGGGCTGGAGGTTGTTTGTAGTTTTGCACCAAAACATGGAGGCAGATCCAGTGTTCGTGCACATATTGTGTCTTGCTACCTGAACATTGAAGAGTAACTTGCTGATCTTGTTTTTATTTGGAGGGTTCCTGGAGGGAGGCAGGGATACTTGACTATGCCTGGAGAGAGGCTTGCTTGGCTGCTTGGTCGGCTTCTTTCTGTCTTTTGATGCTAATATGGCTGGGTATCCAAGCAAAGGTGACAGTTTTGCAAATCCTGATGTTCCTGTGATGGAGGTAAAGTATATATGGAGTCTGTGAGAATGAGGGTGTGTTCTGTTTCTTGAGGATGAAGTATAATAGAGGGTACTGGCAATGGCAACAAACTCAGTTTGGAGTAAGGAGCAGGGGCTGGACAGTCTCCAGGATTCTAAATGTTCATCTGTGATGAAGGCAGTGGCGTAGGCTCTAGATTCTTGATTAACTGAGCCATCTGTGTAGATGATTAGGGAGTTGTGTTTGCTCCAGCTCTGGATTTTGTCCTTATATGTTTTTTTAGAACATTCAGGTTGACTGAATTCTTGGGGTTGGTAGGAAGTTCAATCTTTATATCTAGTTGCTGGTCATCTCATGGAGGAGAGCATCAGTTGCCTGGGTGTGGAGTGTCCAGGTTCTTGGATAGGATTTCCTCCTTGACTCCTAAGGCCTGCAGCTCTGCACAGACCTTGGCTGCTGAGGTCCCTCTTGGGAGATCAGGGTGTTGGTCAATGGCTAGTTTAAAGTTTGCACCTGCAAGGCAAGGATATTGTGCTGTGGTAGTTTTAGGCAAAATAAGGGTCGTTCTCTGCAGAGATCTATGCTTTAGAGACATTAGGTTGGATTCCAGCTGGAGGTTTTTAATCTTTGTCCACATGGGGGCTCCTAGCCTGGACCGCATAGCAATGTTTTGGATGATATTGAGACTCAGTCTTTGGGAAAGCAATCCAGATCCACTCAGTGCCAGTTCTAAGCTAGGATCAGTGGAGAGGACAGGTGGTAAGAAGGACATAATGGCATAAAGCATTAAGCCAAAATCAACACTTACTTTCTGTGAAGCTAGGGAAAAAAGTTTTCCCGTATGAATTCGGAAAAGTTGTCTAAAATCAGGATGAAGATCCCGGTAGGAATTGTGGTGCATTAAGTTCCGCATTAGTTTGAAAAGAAGGAAACAAATAAAAACTGACAGACAGACTGAGATGAATCATCTCGTGCCATGGAAAAGAATTTGCGCCATTTTGTGTTACAGTTTATTCCCATTGAGTTAGGAGTGAACACACAAGTTGGAGCTGGGGAATTAACCTATATTACCTTTCTGGGAGAGAATTATTCAACTGCAGGCATTAGCTCTTCATTCACATAATATCAACAAGGTAGATTCACAAAGCATATACTTATCATATACTTCACTACACTGAGATAGCTCTGGGAAGAAACTGGCGTGGGTTTAAGTCCACAGCAAAGAATTATGAAAAGCATGCAGCCTTACTCGCTCAGATCTATCTCTTGTTTTGATAATTCACCCACGGAAAGAATGGGTCATGTTGGATCCAAAGGTGTATTGATCTTGTAATGGAGGGCACACTAATCTATGAAGTTGAAAGAAAACCTTCAAAGCATTCTTCACTGGCTTAGTAGTCCTTCTTTTCAGATGCAAATAAAATGTATAGGGAAGATGAAAGATCAGATGGAACAATCATGAAGGAGAGAGAATTGATGGCGCTGCATGCACTCCTTTAACCTTTCAGGGGACCACCAGTAAGAAAAGGTGAATGGGTTACAGGAAAGGGTGGAAAGAATAAACTAAAAAACATAATAATGAATATAAAATGAAAAATAAATGGATTAAATTATTTTTATAGAGAAAAATAAACAAATAATTAAAATATAAAAATGTAAACAATACAGTAAAATAGAGGTCAGAGATTGAGAAAGTGCTGAACAAAACGTTACAAGGGAATTTCCTACACCAACATGTAATGGAACCAACCAGGGCCAGGGGTGGGGATGAGCCATCGCTACTTGATCTAGTGTTCACAGATAATGTGTTGGATATTGAAAAAATTGAGTATGAACCACCAATTGGAAAGAGTGACCACTGTGTGTTGTTGATGGAGTATATCATTGAAGATATTCTTCCTGAGAGTAGAGGCACTGAGGACATGAGGAGGAACTATCCGAAAGGAGATTACATCAAAATGAATGAGCTTTTTGCAGTTATTGACTGGAGAACCTTATTTTACAACAAATCTGTACAAGAAATGTATGACATCTTTTGTGAGAAATATGGGAAGATAGTAGATTGCTGCATACCTGTCACCAAAGTAGGTGTAATTCATGCCAGAGAGAAATGGTTCGATAATGGGTGTAAAAGAGCTAAGGAGTGGAGAGACAAATGCTGGAAAAGGTATAGGAGGAGAAAAAACATAAATGCCTGGCAAACCTACAAAAGAGCAAGAAATGACTACCTAAGTAAAAGGAGAGAGGCAGAGAGAGACTATGAGAGGGACATCACCAGGAAGGCTAAAGAAAATCCCAAGCTTTTCCACAGCTTTATCAGAGGAAAACTGAAGGTAAAAGAACAGGTTTTAAGGCTAAAGAGAGCGGATGGAAGCATCACTGAGACGGATGAAGAGATCTGCAAAGAATTGAACAAGGAGTTTCAGTCAGTATTTACAGTAGAAAATACCCCACCCCCTCAGATTGCAGTGATAGAAGCTCAAGGGCTGGTATTAGAGAACATCAACCTTACAGCCACAGAGGTATGCAAAGCGCTGATGGATTTAGATGTTCATAAAGCTACAGGTCCTGATGACATATCCCCTCATGTGCTTAAAAAATGCGCAAACACAATATCAGTGGCACTAAGAATCATATTTAAGGAGTCACTGGAGTCGGGGGAGATTCCAAGATGCTGGAAACAAGCAAATGTGATACCTATCTTCAAAAAGGGAAGGAGGGATACGGCTCTGAACCATAGACCAGTTTCCTTGACCAGCATAGTTTGCAAAGTTATGGAGAAACTACTAAGGAAACATATCTCTCTTCACTTGGAATCCTTCAACTTTTTGTCAGTGAGGCAACATGGCTTCAGAGAAGGTAGATCAACAGTAACAAACTTATTAGAATTTTATGATGAGGTAAGCCAAATCTTACAGGAAAGAGAGGGCTGGGCAGATTGCATATTCCTAGACTTCCAGAAAGCATTTGACTGTTCCACATGGGAGACTTATTAGGAAGCTACAATCAATGGCTAGAATAGATGGAAATGTTTTGGAATGGATAAAAACTTACTTAGAAGGAAGGGAACAGAGGGTTAGAGTAAGACACTCAGTGTCTGAATGGAGAAGAGTTAGTAGTGGAGTTCCACAGGGTTCGGTTTTATGGCCACTTTTGTTCCTTGTATATGTAAATGACCCACCAGAGTCTGTAAATTCATTCATGAATATGTTTGCAGATGATGCATAGATTGTGAAAAAAGTAAAAAACGAGAACAATGGTAGAGAATTTCAGGAGGATCTAAATAATCTGCATGAGTGGTCAGAAAAGTGGCTAATGAAATTCAATACTTCAAAATGTAAGGTAATGAGAATGGGTAAAAGTGCAAGAAGGCCCAAGCTTGACTACTCGGTGGCTGGAGTACAACTTCAAGAGACACAAAATGAGAGAGCTCTAGGAGTAAACATACAGGCAGATTTGTCTCCAGAAATACATATAAATGGCATAATAAGGGCAGCATATGCATTCTTATCAAATGTAAGGGTAGCCTTCAGGCACATGGCCAAGGAAATGTTCAGAAATATTTATGTAACCTATGTGAGGCCAAAACTCGAATATGCAGCCCCCTTTTGGAATCCGCACTTGAAAAAGCACATAGCTAAGCTTGAAAAAGTTCAAAGACATGCCACGAAACTGGTGCCAGAAATAAACAATCTCAGCTATGATGAGAGGCTGAGGGAATTAGACTTACCATCACTCGAAGCTAGAAGAGTGAGGGGGGATATGGTGACAGTCTTTAAATTCCTTCATGGTTATGATAGAGTGGATAGGGATCGATATTTTGATGTGGCTGGCTCTAGAACTAGAGGTCATAGTTTGAAGCTTGGTAAGAAAACTTCTTTGCAGGATGTAAGGAAATACTTTTTCAGTGTAAGAGTAGTTGATAATTGGAATTGGCTAAGCGAGGAAGTAGTTAATGCTATCTCAATCCATAGTTTTAAGGACAGGTATGATAAGTATCACTAAGTATAAAATGGAACCGATGAGGAGACGGGAAGATACGTGCTTAAGGCTCTTTCTCATAAACACAATTAGGTAATCACAATTAGGTAATCACAGTTATCTCATGCTTGGCCATGCATTTTTAAGAGCTTTACCAGTGTGTTGTTGGGCTAATGGTGTATCAAGCTAAAATTTTCATCACTTTATTTCTTACCTTGATGATGAGTACAGAGTAATTGTACTTAGCAGGATAGCCTTTGTGATTCACTGATGCACTTAATATGTTACTCACTACTTGAGGAACATCAGGGTTTTGGCTAGGACTTGTTTGGGCTCCATTTTTTTCTGTCTTACCTCTGTGATGGCTTTATATTCCAGGATATAATGGAGTAGAAGTAGTGGTGTTGCTTCCTGGCAGAAATTGCATTCTTTCATAACGTTATCTGTTATTGTTCAGGTGCATTTGTATCTAAATCTAAGTGTTTAGATGTTGACTGCAGTAATTCTATGAAAATTCTTAGAGAGGCTTATATGCTGGAGACTGGACACTGCTTTGTACCAATATATGGAAGCTGATACCGTGTCTGTGCACTGGTCATATCTTGTTAACCAAAGGTTGTAGAGTTTATTGGTGACTTTAGTTTTGATTTGAAGGATGCTTAGAGGCAGGGACATGAATCTCTGTCCAAAGGGAGGTTTGTTCGGCTGCATAGTTGGCATTTCATTACCTTTAATGACGAAGTGGCTAGAGATCCAAGTGAATTATTGTTTTACCAACGCTCGTGGCTCTGCGACAGAGGTGGAGTATCTCGGTAATGACTCTCTCATTCTGAATGAGGAGCATCTTCTGAATGGTCTGTAAGGCACATCTTGAGTCTGTGATAATGAGGGCATTGTCAGCTTCTTGGAAACTGATGTGGTTCAGGGCTTTGGTGATGGTAATCAATTCATTTTGAAGTGAGGAGTTAGACAGCCTCAAGGACTCCTCGAGTCCTTCTGTGATGGAAGCAGTGGCTAAGGCTCCAGTTTCTGGATTATCTAAGCCATAGATGTTGACTATCAAGGAGTAAGATCTATTCCACTTTCAGATCTGTATTTGTTCTTGAAGATGCTCAGGTTGACTGAGTTCTTCAAGCTGTTTGAGAGTTCAATCTTGATATTGAGCTGGCGTTAATTCCATGGTGGAGGACATATGTAGTCTGGGTGTGAAGTGTCCAGGTTTCTGGTTAGGATGTTGTCCACAATGCCTAAAACTGGAAGCTCAGTGCAGGCCTAAGCTCCAAGGTCCTCCCGGGAAGATCAGCATGTAAGTCGAGTGCTATCTTGAAGTTCTTGCTGGCAATGCAGGGACGTTTTTAAATGGTGGTTTTCACTAGTATGGAGGCTGTGCACTGCAGAGACCCGTGTTTTAAAGAGATAAGATTAGTTTCTAGTTAGAGGTTCTCTGTCTTAGACCATATGGGGGCTTCTAGCATAATTCTCATGGTATTGTTCTGGATGACTTCAATTTTGGTCTATTGCAGGTCCAATAGAAGCCACAGGGTTGGACAGATGTAGTCCTAATGACTTCACATGGCTTGTAAGGAGATGGTTTTGATGAGCCTAAAGCCTGCACCCTCATAGATGCCTGATAGATCCAAAAGTACCGACTGGTGCATTTTGTATCTGTCACACAAGTACTGTATTTTGGGTCCAAAGTTTAGTGCACTATCTATGTAGACACCCAGGTATTGATGTTTGTTGACCAAATCAAGAGGGTCCTTATTAATGACCAGACTTCTTTCTGGTCTTTGCAGATTAATGGTGAGCACTTTTGTTTTCTGGGAATTGACCTTGAGCTCAAGCAAAAATGAGGAACTGTAGATATTGCTTAGGCTCTTTTGGACTAGGTCAGAGGTGTCTTGACCTCTTGCCACCAGAACAAAATTGTCAGTGTAATTGAAGATCCTGGTCCTGAGCAGTAGCTTGACGTTAAAGTTAATGTTAAAGTTTGTTGGATTTTAGCCCTCATATCAGAGGCATCACTCCTGTTATGATGGGTGGTAGCAGGTGCAAGCCCTAACCCCCCACTGTGGTGCCCAGCCACAGCAGTAACCTCCCCAGTAAACATCTTAAACTCTCTTGCCTGGACGAGGCTTGATCTGTCCATCTCACGAATGCGAGGCCAGTACGTTACCACTGTACTAGCCAGTTGAAAAGGAAGGGACTGAAGATGCCACCTTGAGAGATTCCAATCTTGTGTTGCTTGAAGATCTAGTAGTGCCCATGCTGTTTCACTCGAGCACTCTGGTCCAACAGACTCATCTTGATCCTGGAGAGAAAGTTCCCTCTGAGTTGCTTGTCGACAAGTGCAGGGAGAATTGCATGCACATTTGCTAGTCTAAAGGCCTTCTCTAGATCCAGAAAGACAACGATCCCTTGGTGGCTATTTGTGAATGATAGCATTGATGCTATGCATTTAGTTGTGTCAACCCCAGGCTGGTAAGCAACCATGTTCTGCAGGAAGGGTTGGCATTTGCAACAGAGTCTATTGAGGATATCTTCTCTGCTGTCTTGCTCGGACAGGTCAAGAGGGATATTGGACATGAGTTGTCTAGATCTATGGGCATTGAAATGAACAGAATGTCTGCCCAGTTCAATTACACTGGTTTGACTTTTTGGATCCATGAGGTATTCATGAGTGCAAGCAGAGCTTGTTTCCCCTGGGGTCCGAGTTTTCGGGTCCTGTCCGCTCCAGGAGTCGTGTTCTTTGAACTGTTGCTCACTTTTCTCAGTTCCATTAGAGTGCAGGGGATGTCAGTAAAGTTCAAATGCTGCAGGTTCTCTCCTATCTTTCGGTGGTGAGGCACTGTAAAGTTCTTCTTATGGCAATGAAGAGTCACTTCTCTTGGTGAACTTGAGGGAGAGTTTATCTGCTTCGAGATGGGGGCTGCTGTGAGGGATGCTCTTTGGAGTTCCTTTTGCAATGATATCAATATTTTTCCAAATATGTCCTACTGTTGTGTGGGCCTTGAGTGTGGAGCACCATTTGAGCCATTTTTTCCCTTTGATTGCTTTGATTTCTTCGTGAACTTGTTCCCTGACAGCTCCGAGAACACGATATGAATTTTCAGTGGGGCAGTTTCTATGGATTATCCTGGTGACACTGAGTTGGTGGTTGAGCTCCTTGACTCTGTCGCAGTAATGCCATCTGTATTTGTGGCTTAAATGTCCTTACTTGGAGAGGGAGATGGAGGATTCAGATGTGGCTTGTGTGGCATTGACTGTTCTTTGGAGGTGTCTAACCTTCATACTATATCTAATATGTCTGAGTCCTCCACCATTTGAATAGGGACTAATTGAGTAACATTAAACAGTGGATGTTAAGTTTAAAAATCATCACTCAAAATTAGCTAAATATTGCTTAAGTTAATGCATTTATAAAGAATTTACCGATAAAACCTCACCAACAGTATTAAAATAATTAATGGGATCATTGTATATTTACTGGCAAAATAAGGGGAACCTTGAAAGTACATAATGAAATGAATATTCAGAAACATACTTGCTGCTCATATTTACCTCTTTTCAGAAGAGCATACATAAGAAGATCATTTGGTAAATTTAAAAAAAAAAAAAAAACTTGTCAAGAGAGACATACTAAGTAAAAGACCCGTGTCACCAGGAATGTATCACAAAGCTAAAGGACACGGGAAATGTTAAATGAAATCATAGTTTTAAGGAAAGCTCTGATGAGTATCAGTGAGAAAATATAAAACCGACCATAAGACTGGGAGTTATGTGTATAGGCGTCTTTCCCCATGAGCAAAATTAGGTAAGTTAAATTATGTTAATACATATAAAATATTAAGATGCGAGGACTTCATCTCTCGTCACTACAGGCCAGGAAGGTGAAGGCTGATGTTGCTGATCACATCAAAATCATGTATGCATCTGGGAGTATTGACAAAACCATGAGGTTTGAATCAAAGAGTTTCTGGACAAATGAGTACAGCCTCACTGCATGGGATGAAATCAGCAACTGTAAGTGACAGAATTGTATGTTAGGTAGGGCAATGCTTTCAAGATTATATCACTGTCAGTCCCGTGCCGAAT
>JAXCGZ010009993.1:0-10000 GCA_037179515.1 Halocaridina rubra
ACAACTCCCTTCTGTATTCAAATTCAGGAACTCCTGCATGGGTATCCAGGAGGTGAATCACTAATATAAAATGTAGCACTGATTACTCCATGAGATTAGTGAAAACTGGCGAACCCATATAAACATGAAAGCTGTCAATAAAGCAAGTTCATTTTACATTTTCGTATGACATTGATATAATGTCCAACTATCATAATTTCGTTTTGTGTTTTCTTGCTTCCGATACTGAAAATGTATGCATAACTGAGATATTTCGAAACTGTGGCCAATCAGCGTCAGAAAAAAAAATACCAGAAAATTACAAATAAGGCTGGACAGGCATACTGAAAAAGATACTTAAAACACAAACTGGTATTTTGCAAGATGTACATTCAACCATTTCATATATCCTTATTGTTAATCCACAAAAGACTAAAATAACACTCACTCACTCACACACAGATACACAGGAGGCAGTTAATGCTAACTCAATCCATAGTTTTAAGTACAAGAATGATAAATATCACAAAGTACAAACGGGAACCAACCACCAGACGGCAAATTACGAGCTTGGGGCTCTTTCCCGTAAGCACAATTAGGTAATTACAATTTAATTACACACACACACACACACATATATATATATATATATATATATATATATATCTATATATATATATATATATATATATATATATATATATATATATATATATATATATATATATATACAAGCAATAAATATTTGACGCATTTTAACAGATGAAAATTCAGTTTTATCGACGGATACAATATAATTATCTACACCTAAAATATATATATATATATATATATATATATATATATATATATATATATATATATATATATATATATATATATATATATATATATATATATATATATACCTTGGCTGTCTCCCCCAATAGGGGGGTAGCCAACATCAAAAAAGAAACAATAAGGGAATTACTTTGCTCTATGGGCAATGACGAGGGAGCTAGCCACCAATCAGATAGCACTGCTGGAGTGCCACAGCCCATCCTCCCAGCTCTTCCACAACTCCCCTACTGCCCATACCATAGGGCTATCTCTGTAAGATGAAGCCCCGTGGTAACAGCAGATGCCCATCAGAGCTGCATCACAATCGCTCGCCACTGATTCCTATTCCTAGCATGCTCGCTTGCTTCCCTCACATCCATCCTCGGATCATTCAGGGTTCTCCTTACTCCATCCATCCACCCAAACCTAGGCCTCCCTCTAGCATTTAACCCATCAACTCTCGCATTCATCACCTTTTTCAGAAGCCTTTCATCATCCATCCTTTCCACATGGCCAAACCATCTCAGAACATTCATATCTACTCTGTCTGCCAATTCTCTCCTCACACCCGTTCTTGCTCTCACCACTTCATTCCTAACCCAATCCAACTGAGATACACCAATCATACTCCTCAGGCATTTCATCTCAAACACATTTAGTTTCCGTCTCTCACTTACTTTCATACCCCATAACTCTGATCCATACATCACAGTTGGCACAACCACTTCCTCATACAAAACTTTCTTAACATTCATTCCCAACCCTCTATTCTTCATCACTCCTTTCAACGCACCCAACACTTTACATCCATCATTCATAATGTGACACACATCTGCTTCCACTTCACCAATTGCAACTATAACCGAGTCTAAATACTTAAACCGATCAACTTCCTCAAGTGTCTCTCCATTCAACATAACATTCAAACCAGCACCATCCTCATTTCTTGTACACCTCATAACCTTACTCTTTCCCACATTCACTCACAAATTCCTTCTCTCACACACCATTACAAATTCTGACACTAACTGACACAGCTTCACCTCTGAATGTGCCACCACCACAGTATCATCTGCAAACAGCAACTGCTTCAGCTCCCACTCGTTATCATCCCCATATACCATTCTCAAACCTCGACCACGCAATCGCTCATTCAGCTCTCTTACCACTCCATCAATGTACAAATTGATCACACATCCCTGTCTCAGTCCCACACTCACTCACTTCATTCCCTACCCTAACACAAGCTATACTGCCCTCATACAAACTCTTCACTGCATGCAACAGTTTACCATCAATTCCATATAACCTCAAAACATTCCACATTGCCTCTCTACCAACTCTATCATATGCTTTCTCCAGATCCAAAAATGCAAAATACACATCCTTACCCTTTGCTAAATATTTCTCACATAACTGCCTAACTATAAAAATATGAGCTATACAACCTCTACCTCTCCTAAAACCACTCTGCACTTCTGTGATCACATTTTCTGTCTTATCCCTAATCCTATTAATCAGTATGCTACCATACACTTTTCCTACCACACTCAACAAACTTATACCCCTAAAATTACTGCACTCATACACATCTCCCTTACCTTTGTATAGGGGCACTATACAAGAAATCACCCATTTCACTGGCACCATTGACAACATAAAGCATATATTAAACACTTTCACTTATCATTCCAATGCAGTCACACCCCCTTCTTTCAACATCTCCGCTCTCACATCATCCATTCCAGGTGCTTTACCTGCTTTTGCTTCACACAATGCCTTTTTCAACTCCTCTCTTGTAATCTCTCTCTCATTTTCATCTCCCATTACTGGCACTTGAACACCTCCCACTGCCACTATAACTGCCTCTCTATCTTCCTCATCATTCAGCAAGCACTCAAAATATGCTGCCCATCTTTTCCTTGCATCGTTCCCTCTTAACATTTGTCCATTCACATCTTTCACTTTCTCTTCCATCCTTGATCCACCATTCTTTACTCTCTTCACTTCTTTCCAAAACTTCTTTTTATTATCCTCATATGACCTATTAAAATCCTGTTCTCATCTAACATTTGCCAACCTCTTCTCTTCCTCAACCTTCCGCTTGGTTTCCACATTTTTCTCTTTATATCTTTCATACTTCTCCCTACTTTAACACTGCAGCCATTCCTCAAAATCCCTCTTTTTCTCTTCCTCCTTCATTCCACCGCTCGCTGCCCCTCCTCATACCGCTTCCAACAAACTTCTTTCAACACACATCACTTGCATGTCCCACAAAACATTCTTTCATCAACCCCCATTCCTCCTCTAACTCCCCAACTTCTTTCTTTCACGCTGTCATATGCCATTTTCAACCTGTCCTGATATTCCTGTCTCTTCTCTGGCTTTTTCAACTCTTCCACCTTCACCATTTCCCTTCTACATCCCCCCACACTATTTCCCCACTCTTTTGCTACTACCACTTTTGCTTCAACCCAAAATTGATCAGACATCCCAGCAGCCACACCCCTAAATGCATGCACATCTTTCACTCTACCAATCATGCTCTTTGCTAGCAACACATAATCCATCAATGCTCTTTGTTTCACTCTTCTATTTGCCCCTCTCATCCATGTATACTTATTTATTAACTCCTTCTTGAAAAAACTATTACCTATCACCAACTCTTGCTCCGCACACATATCTAACAGTCACTCGCCACTCTCATTCCCACCTGGTACCCCATACTTTCCTACAACACCTTCTACCTCTCCATCACCCACTCTGGCATTCAAGTCACCCAAGGCAACTACACACCTAGTTAACTCATTCCAGAATTCATCTCGCACTTCCTCACTTCTCTCACATCCTGGCCCATACGCACTAACAAAAGCCCAACATTCCCTACCTATCCTAGCCCTCACCCACATCAGCCTAGATGACATTTCTTTCCATTCCACTACCTTATTTACCATTCATTCACTCAGCAATAATGCCACACCTCTCACTCTCCCCCTTTCAACCCCAGACACCCTACCGGTCACATCACCAAATGCCACTTCTCCTTTTCCTTTCATCTTCGTTTCACACAATGCCAATACATCCATCCTCCTCCTACCAAACATATATCCAATCTCACAGCTTTTGCTCTCTATCGCACTACAACCACGCACATTTAGACACCCCAAAACTAGAGTTTGGGGAGAAATTATTCTCCCCTCTACTCCCATTCTTCTTTGACGTCTGGCGGGAGGTTAATACAAGGGGGGATTCCCAGTCCCCTCACCCCGTCCACTTTTAGTTGCCTCATCCGACACGCAGGGAATACGTTGGGGCTATTCTTTGATGTTTAGCCCGCCACCACAGGGCACTATATATATATATATATATATATATATATATATATATATATATATATATATATATATATATATATATATGATTCGGTTTTACGTCTCGAACTCCCTTTTCTACTAAGGGCTAGGACGGATACCTTTTTGCGAAGGACTTGTTTTGGCATGTGTAATCGTTACCCTGAATGTATGCCCTTACTAATCTCATTCGCGGGCGCTACCATTTAGCCATATATATATATATATATATATATATATATATATATATATATATATATATATATATATATATATATATATATATATATATATATATATATATATATATATATATATATATATATATATATATATATATATACACACACACGCACATATAGAAGATATATGCAAATTCATACTATACAAACAACATCCCAAGTTCCAAAAGAGCATAGGTTAGAGGAGGGTTAAAAAGTATAAAAGCAGTTCCACGGGGGTACCTAAGACCGGTTTGCTAGTTTACCGCAAGCACACAAAAAGTCATGAGAATTAACCAGTCAAAAAATACAAGCAATAAGTATTATTTGCGTCAACTATTTAATTATATTAACGTCCTAATTTTACTCGTTATAATAATAAAAATAATAATAATAATAATAATAATAATAATAATAATTTTGAAGGAAAATTTTAATGAAGGAAAAGAGTCCATTCTATTAAATAGAGAGAGAGAGAGAGAGAGAGAGAGAGAGAGAGAGAGAGAGAGAGAGAGAGGAGAGAGAGAGAGAGAGAGAGAGAGAGAGAGAGAGAGAGAGAGAGAGAGGTATACATCATTTGAAACAGATATGGAAATTAATGAAAAGCAAGGGATGACAAAAAACAAAGTAATACATATATCAACATTTACCTTGTATTTACAGTGAATAAAACTGCAATTTACCAGTTGGTCGAAGATATTAGTATATTACTTGTCCACACCGGCAAAATTATAAATCCAATGATATTGTTTGATTATTTTCTTTCTTTTCCAGAGACGCTTCTCTCAATGGTCTGAGAGGAAAGAAGAAGAATCGGACACCTCACCACGAGAGCAAACACAACCATCCGAACACAATATTCCCGTGAAAAAAGTAATTAACGAACACACTTTCCTTGAACTATTCTAGTTGAAAACGACATAGATTAGCACGTGTTAAATTTAACACTAATTAATTTTTATTGCTGATTTCCCTTTCAATGACTGCAGGAATCACAAGGAGCTGTAACATCACCCTCCTAGTAGAATGGCCCACGCCAGACTGACGTGACGTCATTTGACGCAGCCGAACTCGCCTTGAGTTGCCAGTTCTCCTATATCAGATTTTTAGCCAAAAAAGGCCAACTTTAAGTTATTCCTTATTATAGAAGTCCCATTACTCTGAATTAAAGTAAGTACAGATGAATTGATATATCTGTTAATTAACCATACAAAATTATATATTTATATTCGTGCTGATATGCATAAATGTATTTATCAAATAGGCCAGTTAGGCCTCTGGCCAAAACCACAGTTCAAAGCCATTGGGGAAAGTGTTTTAACTTCATGGTTTGCGTCTTTCGTTTTATTTTTCGTTAATTTAGACCTATTACTTTCTTTAGTACTTTAAGTCTTCCGTGTAGACTTTTCTGTATTTCTAGAGTTAAAAAGGAGAAAGAATATTCCATCAGAATATACCGGAATGGATGGGGTGATATTTACCACAACAACAGCTGACGCTGTAGAAATGGGTGGCGGATGGGGGTGAGATGAATCTAAGAATGGGGAATGGGATCGTGGGATTCACCTTACAGTATTTGATATATTAAAATCTGTATATATTAAGAACTTTCACAAAGTAGAAAAATTACGCTTCTCTGTGAGTTTAATAACTATTTGTAATACAATTATACAAAGTAATAGATTTATCATTAACAATACCTCACGAATGAAATATAGAGAAATCATCATACATCAGTCAATTCGATTTCCAGGCATTTAAAACCCCTTAGGGTGGGAACTAGCATTGGCCATAATATTTCTCATGTTCAGGTCATATGTGAATAAAAATAAGTTAAATGACCTTGAAATATACCTTTCAAAGTGAAAAATGAAAGCCAAATATTAAAATGAACTCTCTTGTTAAAGATTTATAATATTTAAAATGAGTTTATTGGAATCTTGAAGATGATTTCAGTTGAAAAGCGAAAGCTTGATTTAATGTAATTATCTATTAAGAAAAAAATAGAAAAAAAACTGTGGGTTTGTATTTCCAATACTGAAGTTGTCATTGATTTTCCATCCCTGATTAATGTTATTATCAGTAGTAGTAGTAGTAGTAGTAGTAGCAGCAGCAGTAATAGTCGTGGTGGTTTTGGAGCTACTTACTTAATGTTTCTAAGGGATAACATTACAACATTATTTCCTTTCAGAGCTGTTTGAAACGTTGCTGTTCCTTAAATCTTCCAGTTTTTGTAAATGTCACTGTTACCGCTATGCCACGATGCGCTTTAATTTCCTTTCATGAAATCTGAACAGGGCGACCAATCCCGATCCACAACAATAAAAGGAATCACAAACAAAGGGCGAGTTAAACGGAATCACAAATCAAGGGCGAGTTTGAGTTCCATGGGCGTACGTCAGCCTCACCCATGTTAACAAACCGACGTTATTTCATTAAAATCTTGTTCTGAAATTAATCCTATGTAGCTGAATCGTTGAAAATGCGATTGATTATTTCTCTACAGGGCTAATTTTTCTTTATATTACTTTTCCGCAACTATTCCCTTGTATATATATATATATATATATATATATATATATATATATATATATATATATATATATATATATATATATATATATATATATTATTTATTTATTCAGATAACTGTACATGGGGACATGTGCACATGGGCACTCCCAGTCATATTGCAGTTGATAAACATTACAATCTATTTAGTTATGTATAAATAAAAAAAAAAAAAAAAATATATATATATATATATATATATATATATATATATATATATGTGTGTGTGTGTGTGTGTGTGTGTGTGTGTGTGTGTGTGTGTGATTACCTAATTGGTAATCACACACACACACACACACACACACTCACACACACACACACACACACACACACACATACACACACACACACACACACACACACACACACACACACACACACACATATATATATATATATATATATATATATATATATATATATATATATATATATATATATATATATATATATATATATATATATGTGTGTGTGTGTGTGTGTGTGTGTGTGTGTGTGTGTGTGTGTGTGTGTGTGTGTGTGTGTGTGTGTGTGATTACCTAATTGTGATTACCTAACTGTGTTTACGGGAAAGAGCCCAAAGCTCGTATCTTCCCGTCTCCTGATCGGGTCCATTTTAGACTTAGTGATACTTATCGTACCTGTCCTTAAAACTATGGATTGAGATAGCATTAACTACCTCCTCGCTTAGCCAATTCCAATTATCAACTACTCTTACACTGAAAAAGTATTTCCTCACATCCCGCAAAGAAGTTTTCCTACGTAGCTTCAAACTATGACCTCTAGTTCTAGAGCCAGCCATATCGAAATATCGATCCCTATCCACTCTATCATAACCATGAAGGAATTTAAAGACTATCACCATATCTCCCCTTACTCTTCTAGCTTCGAGTGATGGCAAGTCTAATTCCCTCAGCCTCTCATCATAACCGAGATTGCGTATTTCTGGCACCAGTTTCGTGGCATGTCTTTGAACTTTTTCAAGCTTAGCTATGTGCTTTTTCAAGTGCGGATTCCAAAAGGGGGCTGCATATTCGAGTTTTGGCCTAACATAGGTTACATAAATATTTCTGAACATTTCCTTGTCCATGTGCCTGAAGGCTACCCTTACATTTGATAAGAATGCAT
Source organism: Halocaridina rubra (assembly GCA_037179515.1). Classification (NCBI taxonomy): domain Eukaryota; kingdom Metazoa; phylum Arthropoda; class Malacostraca; order Decapoda; family Atyidae; genus Halocaridina; species Halocaridina rubra. The sequence continues at coordinate 8,069 of JAXCGZ010009993.1, forward strand.
ATGCTGCCCTTACTACGCCATTTATATGTATTTCTGGAGACAAATCTGCCAGTATGTTTACTCCTAGATCTCTCTCATTTTCTGTCTCTTGAAGTTGTACTCCAGCCACCGAGTAGTCAAGCTTGGGCCTTCTTGCACTTGTACCCATTCTCATTACCTTACATTTTGAGGTATTGAATTTCATTAGCCACTTTTCTGACCACTCATGCAGATTATTTAGATCCTCCTGAAGTTCTCTACCATTGTTCTCGTTTTTTACTTTCTTCACAATCTTTGCATCATCTGCAAACATATTCATGAATGAATTTACAGACTCTGGTAGGTCATTTACATATACAAGAAACAAAAGTGGCCCTAAAACTGAACCCTGTGGAACTCCACTACTAACTCTTCTCCATTCAGACACTGAGTGTCTTACTCTAATCCTCTGTTCCCTTCCTTCTAAGTAAGTTTTTATCCATTCCAAAACATTTCCACCTATTCTAGCCATTGAGTGCAGCTTCCTAATAAGTCTCCCATGTGGAACAGTGTCAAACGCTTTCTGGAAGTCTAGGAATATGCAATCTGCCCAGCCCTCTCTTTCCTGTAAGATTTGGCTTACCTCATCATAAAATTCTAATAAGTTTGTTACTGTTGATCTACCTTCTCTGAAGCCATGTTGCCTCACTGACAAAAAGTTGAAGGATTCCAAGTGAAGAGAGATATGTTTCCTTAGTAGTTTCTCCATAACTTTGCAAACTATGCTGGTCAAGGAAACTGGTCTATAGTTCAGAGCCGTATCCCTCCTTCCCTTTTTGAAGATAGGTATCACATTTGCTTGTTTCCAGCATCTTGGAATCTCCCTCGACTCCAGTGACTCCTTAAATATGATACTTAGTGCCACTGATATTGTGTTTGCACATTTTTTAAGCACATGAGGGGATATGTCATCAGGACCTGTAGCTTTATGAACATCTAAATCCATCAGCGCTTTGCATACCTCTGTGGCTGTAAGGTTGATGTTCTCTAATACCGGCCCTTGAGCTTCTATCACTGCAATCTGAGAGGGTGGGGTATTTTCTACTGTAAATACTGACTGAAACTCCTTGTTTAATTCTTTGCAGATCTCTTCGTCCGTCTCAGTGATGCTTCCATCCGCTCTCTTTAGCCTTAAAACCTGTTCTTTTACCTTCAGTTTTCCTCTGATAAAGCTGTGGAAAAGCTTGGGATTTTCTTTAGCCTTCCTGGTGATGTCCCTCTCATAATCTCTCTCTACCTCTCTCCTTTTACTTAGGTAGTCATTTCTTGCTCTTTTGTAGGTTTGCCAGGCATTTATGTTTTTTCTCCTCCTATACCTTTTCCAGCATTTGTCTCTCCACTCCTTAGCTCTTTTACACCCATTATCGAACCATTTCTCTCTGGCATGAATTACACCTACTTTGGTGACAGGTATGCAGCAATCTACTATCTTCCCATATTTCTCACAAAAGATGTCATACATTTCTTGTACAGATTTGTTGTAAAATAAGGTTCTCCAGTCAATAACTGCAAAAAGCTCATTCATTTTGATGTAATCTCCTTTCGGATAGTTCCTCCTCATGTCCTCAGTGCCTCTACTCTCAGGAAGAATATCTTCAATGATATACTCCATCAACAACACACAGTGGTCACTCTTTCCAATTGGTGGTTCATACTCAATATTTTCAATATCCAACACATTATCTGTGAACACTAGATCAAGTAGTGATGGCTCATCCCCACCCCTGGCTCTTGTTGGTTCCATTACATGTTGGTGTAGGAAATTCCCTTGTACGCAATCTAGGAATCTTGCCCCGAATGAGTCCTCACCACTGTGTGGGTCAAGATTTATCCAATCTATCTCTTTATGATTAAAGTCTCCCATAATCAAAATCCTACATTTTTTCTCCTGTGCCATGTTAACAACTGAGTTTA
>JAXCGZ010009993.1:17500-30000 GCA_037179515.1 Halocaridina rubra
TTCTTCATATACTTATTTCCTTGATAGGGTTAAAGCTAAGGCAGCCAGACTCTTTAATGGCCCTTCTCTTCCTTCTAAACTGGATTCGCTTTCTCTTCGAAGAAAGGTATAATTCCTTTCTCTTGTCTATCGTTACTACTTCCATCGCTGTTCTGATGAGTTGGCGAGTTACACCCCTCCCCCACTGCCGAGGCCGCGTTACACTTGCCAAGCGGCCTCGTCTCACAGGTACTGCGTGGAGACTGTAGCTCGTGGATTGGTAAGTGCAGCGACTGCTTCTTCCCATCTACCTCCAGACTCTGGAACTCTTTTCCTCCCTCTGTCTTTCCTAATTCTTATAACTTATCATCCTTCAAAAAACGGATCTGTCGTTATCTTAGAGCATAATCCTGCCACATCTGTAAGTCCTCTGGATTTCAACTGTTCTACCAGCCTGTCCTTTTCCAGTTGTGTGTCATTACCTCATTTCTGCCTTGTCCTTAACCTTTTGTTTTTCTTTCGTCTTAGTGTTCTTCGTGCACGGGCCTTTATTGATGAGGGCAATTTTCTTGCCTGTCCCTGTGTCACACTCATAAAAAAGAGTATAGATAAATACCAGACATTTGAATGCAGTACTTTGTTATAACTGTAAGCAGTTCACTGACACAATCATAGTGGAATACATATAAGAATGACTCAGGTCTTATGAATGCACCACAGAGGTAAGAGAAGTCATGAAACATGCAAAGCGTTGCTTTGTGCATGCAACTTTTATTTTAGAGAGAGAGAGAGAGAGAGAGAGAGAGAGAGAGAGAGAGAGAGAGAGAGAGAGAGAGAGAGAGAGAGAGAGAGAGCCCATATCGAAGACTGATTTCATAGCGATGCTCTTCCACTAATGACATGACACAGTATACTGAGCGCAGAACATTGTATACAAACCATTTAAGGAATCGAACTGGGGACCTACTAAGTGTGAGTGAAGAGATCACCTCCTTAGCCATGAGGAGCGGCAGCATTCATGCTATGCAAGAAGCGCTCTCTGTAATGTTTAGATTCACAATATGTCATGAATGCATTATTAGCTGATGAATCATGCATATACTCATGAATATGGGGTGGAATTTCCAAAGAAGAAGAAGAAGAAGAAGAAGAAGAAGAAGAAGAAGAAGAAGAAGAAGAAGAAGAAGAAGAAGAAGAAGAAGAAAAAAAAGGAGTTTAAAAAATAAGAGAGTGAATATAATAAGAATTGTAGTCGTATATTCGTTTAAGTTGCTAAGCTGTAAGGTATGCGTATGTCATCTAATTACACGATATAATGTAACTATAGGGCTCCTACAAGTAACTACCGACTAGGGGTAGGTGGTTCAGCGCTACTTTCTCCCAGTCAGTGTCTAAACACCGCTTCAAAACCAAGCTGCAAAACTAATCACATAGCCAAACCCTCATCGAAAAATTTAACTTGGGTCCTCGGAACGCAGTCCTTTTACAGTACAGTAATACAAACAACAAACAAACAAACATTTATTTCCATTTTTGTACAATGGTTATTCTTCTATAATTAAAAGTAACTTATAAGTAGACATGTAATTGAACTAATAAGTAAGAAGGTAATACATACAGTTAAATTAAATGTAGCTTTCATAGAAAATAATAATGCTGTAATAAAAATGTTGACAATAATGTTAATAATAAAGTAGTAATAATAACACTCAATACAGTATCGTCATTATCGGCATCATCACCATATTTGTTTTCCTTACAATGAGAATAATTAGTTCTTAACTTAAAGAACAGAGAAGTCGATATCAGTTTACATATAGAGAGGTTAGTGTTAAGGGAAATTGCGTTATATCATTAAGATAAGTTTATGTGTGAGCAGAAACTATATGTCCAAAAGAAAACTGCATAGTTTGCCTTTGAAAGCTGCGAAGGAGAATGGATTTTTAAGCTGCTCTGGAATATTATTCCAGAGTGTTGGCCCATAAATAGTGATCATCTTTGAACCTGCTTCTGTGTTTGTTCTCTGAATAAAGAGCTCACTGCTCTGTCTTTTGTTGGTTCCCCTTATATCCCTGACAATTTTTAAATCAAATAGCCAGCTAGGATTATGATGGTCCAAAATTTTGTATACAAAAACATATATAGCATAAGCGACCTTGTTTTCTGCCCGCAGCCACCCAAGTTTATTGAGAGCTGGTGCGATGTGGTCATATTTTCTTATTCCTCCCAGGGCAACTCGAGCTGCAAAATTAATAAGCTTCTGTATTCTGTTTATCTGAGTCTTAGTGGTAGCTCCCCAAACAGTGTGCAGTAATTAATGTGACTTAGGGCTAGAGATTCAACAACAGTTATTCGAGTGGTAGTCTCAAAATTGTGCTTTATACGTGATAAGTACATTAATATTCCTTTTAATCTTTTTGCATACTTTATCTATATGGGAATCAAACATGTATTTATCAAAATGAATTCCTAGGTTTTTGACTGTTTTGCTAGATGTAATGATATTGCCGCAAAAATTAATTGTTGTGTTTTCTGTAATTTGTGCTATGTGGAACCTTGAACCTATAAACATGCACTGTGTTTTACTTTCGTTAATTAACAGCCTAATTTCTTGGAAATAGGTTTTAATTTTTGACAGAGTGTTTTCTGCTCTTAAGGTTGTTGTTATTTTTGCTGTTGTTTTTGTTGTTTGCCATTTTGAACGTCCTAATCAATCACCATTCAAATGGAGACATAGACAGGTTGGAGATGGGGAATTGTGGCTGAATGCTCTTCCTTACGCCCTGTGGTGGGCTCGAAAGAGGGTGAGTCACCTCTCGAGTCTAGCGCTCTAACCTCTGCGCTACCGAATGAGTGAAAATTAATTTTGAGATAACAGCTTATATATCTTTGAGAAGTAAAAATAAATAATTATATCCAGAGTCACAGAGTTACAGTAAGCATGATCTTGAAACGTCATATTTAGAACGTCATTTAATGCAATAGTTAGCAGTAAAACATATGTGCCATGAAACGGAAGTACTACTACTACTACTACTACTACTACTACTACTACTACTACTACTACTACTACTACTACTACTACTACTACTAATAATAATAATAATAATAATAAGAAGAAGAAGAAGAAGAAGAATGATAATAATAATAATAGTACATGCGTTCTCGCAATTCGTGGCCCCAAATTAGATCAAGAACAACAACAATATCAACTATGGTATGAAAACATGCAGCGATGCGAGATTATGACAGAAACAATAACACATACTAACAGCCATACTTCAAAGCGCATTCACATCTGCAAACTTGTACTTTAATGGCCTTAAATAAAACGAACACATGAAAAGCCTTATTTAAATTGACTGGATAACACTTGCAAGAATGATTCTGTATATATATATATATATATATATATATATATATATATATATATATATATATATATATATATATATATATATATATATATATATATATATATATATATATTAATTGACTGCGGGAGAAAAATACAGAGAAAGAGATTCTCAGTCTCCTCGCTCCGCCCAATTTATTCGACTTTTGCAATACGCAGGGGAACACGGAGAATGTATTCTTGCCACCCTCCCTTTTAGGGATGAATGATTCTAATTATAATATGCTTATATATCTCTCTGTTCATGCTTGCAAAGGGCGCTTTACACGTTCGACGAACCGTTTGACCGTGTAAACCGCCCTTAAGACAAACACGGGCGAATAATCTCAGAACATCCAAACAGCTTATATTTATCTCTTCTTAAGACTTCATTCCCTTTTACTGTTATCTAAATTACATTAAATACCTCATTATCTACAAATTGCTTTTCTTAATATTTTCATTAACCTCTTCCGCTGCATCGTCTCCCCTATGCATTTGTCTCACCCCCCCCCCAAGTATTTATCTCCTCAATGTATTATTTATCTCTTCAATGTATTATTTATCTCCTCAATGTATTATTTTGTCCCATTTCATTAACTACATCATTTATTTTCATGTCCTGTATATCTGTGCCTCACCGTAGATCTTAATTTACCTGGGGAGAGGCCGACCACACCCTTAAATGTACATAATCAAATCCTCCTTTTTTTTTTTTTTTTTTTTTTTTTGCATTCTTCTTTGGAGATTTAAGTAGTATGTCTCCCTCAACAAGGACTTCAAACAAGTCAACTAGTTTCTTTCTCGTAATTCACAATGTGGAGACCCTGATCTATTTTTTCTCATTTGTCTATCTATTTCTCCCCCACGATCCATTCCTTCATTTTCCCTGCTAGTTTCTTCCTTAATTAAGGAAAGCGAGGAGGAGAAGGCGGAGTCACGCGTAATTAAAGCTGAAATGCTGTACCCGTAAATAGCGAAAGACTTGAGGCGAACAGATGACTGCGAGAATAAAACTAAAAGATTTCATTACCAATAGCACTGTAAATAGAACTTTCGTTTTCTTATATGGTTATTTATGAATTTATTTATTTACTTATTATTTATGAAAATTGCTTACATAGTTATTTTGTATTAGTCCTTCATTTTAGGCTTAAAAAAAGAGGTCAAGTAGGCAGAGCTTATGACGATTCTCTGTTACAAGCTCAAAACACAAATGATGCAATAATTTTTCTTAATCATATATTTTTTTTTATTAACTATACTATTTTGGTAGGTCAGATACACACACACACAGCACATATATGTATGTATGTAGGCATAATGTGAAAAAAACAAAGAAGTAACTGACAGCGATGAATCTACTATGAACAAAAGGACAAATGGCCAGACGGACAGGTGGGTTTTCGTTATTTCTTTCTCCCGCCATCATCATTATTAGTTTAATATAAGGAGGGGGGGAGCAAAGCGTCAGTTATACTAATATTAACAGCATGTTGGATATTGATATAGAATACTGTTATTGGAGACTTATTATTATTATTATTATTATTATTATTATTATTATTATTATTATTATTATTATTATTATTATTATTATTACTAGTATTATTATCATTATTATTATTATTATTATTATTATTATTATTATTATTATTATTATCATTATTATTATTTTTATTATTATTATCATCCCCAGAGGGTCCACATTCTTCTAAAGTCAGTTCTCTGGCAACACTAAAGCAAAGTCCCTTGATTCAGATTTACAGCGTGACTTTCGCTCAGATAAAAATAAAAACCAAAAGTGTCTTTATTCAAGTGGAAAAGATTTTATCTCATATCCTTACCCCACAGTGCATTTACCTTTGCCTTAGACCCCACTCACACAAGACATCCCTTCCCTCAACTTCTCTCATCTTCCTCCTCAAGCACACAGACACAAACACACACACACACACACACACACACACACACACACACACACACACGCACGCACGCACATACATACATATATACACACACATTTATATATATATATATATATATATATATATATATATATATATATATATATATATATATATATATATAACCAAATAAACACATTACATTGTGAAAATATGAATCAGTTTTTACCCCGACCGGGAGTCGAACCTAGGACTTAAAATTGCTAAGTCAAGGCGCTACCAAATACACACCACAGAAGGTTAAAAGAAATCCAACCTTATAGCTTATATCTGCTATATTTAGGAATGGACGCATTCTATCTGAATGCCACTATGTTCATATTACAGATTCCCCAACCTCACTCGTGGCTTCATTTTCGCATTTAATTCAATTCCCAATCTCATTCAGGTCATACAATAACCAAATAAGCACATTACATATGTGAAAACATGAATAATTTTTTACCTCGACCGGGACTCGAACCTCTGACTTATAATTACTAAGTCAAGGCGCTACCAACTACACACCACAGAAGGTTAAAAGGAATCCAACCTTATAGCTTATATCTGCTATACTTAGGAATGAACACATTCTATCTGAATACCACTATGTTCATATTACAGATTCCCCAAGCCACGAGTGAGGTTGGGGAATCTGTAATATGAACATAGTGGCATTCCCCAAGCCACGAGTGAGGTTGGGGAATCTGTAATATGAACATAGTGGTATTCAGATAGAATGCGTTCATTCCTAAGTATAGCATATATATGCTATAAGGTTGGATTCCTTTCAACCTTCTGTGGTGTGACCCGAATGAGATTGGGAATTGAATTAAATGCGAAAATTAAGCCACGAGTGAAGTTGGGGAATCTGTAATATGAACATAGTGCCATTCAGATAGAATGCGTTCATTTCTAAGTATAGCATATATAAGCTATAAGGTTGGATTCCTTTTAACCTTCTGTGGTGTGTAGTTGGTAGCGCCTTGACTTAGTAATTATAAGTCAGAGGTTCGAGTCCCTGTCGGGGTAAAAATTGATTCATGTTTTCACATATGTAATGTGCTTATCTGGTTATTGTATGACCCGAATGAGATTGAGAATTGAATTAAATGCGAAAATGAAGCCACGAGTGAGGTTGGGGAATCTGTAATATGAACATAGTGGCATTCAGATAGAATGCGTTCATTCCTAAGTATAGCATATATATGCTATAAGGTTGGATTCCTTTTAACCTTCTGTGGTGTGTATTTGGTAGCGCCTTGACTTAGTAATTATAAGTCAGAGGTTCGAGTCCCGGTCGGGGTAAAAAAATGATTCATGTTTTCATATATGTAATGTGCTTATTTGGTTACTGTATGACCCGAATGAGATTGGGAATTGAATTAAATGCGAAAATGAAGCCACGAGTGAGGTTGGGGAATCTGTAATATGAACATAGTGGCATTCAGATAGAATGCGTTCATTCCTAAGTATAGCATATATAAGCTATAAGGTTGGATTCCTCTTAACCTTCTGTGGTGTGTAGTTGGTAGCGCCTTGACTTAGTAATTATAAGTCCTAGGTTCGAGTCCCGGTCGGGGTAAAAAATTATTCATATATATATATATATATATATATATATATATATATATATATATATATATATATATATATATATATATATATATATATATAAGTGTGTGAGTGTGCGCATGTGTGTGATAAGTATAAGTGATATGTATAAGTATCAGCATGCCCATCGTTTTGGATGAGGTCATAATGCAACTGGATCCAACATTGGCAAAATGATCTGTAAACTTATTATGTCGCCTGAGTTAGCAGGGGGACGAAAGACAATAGGCACTATTACCCTTCCTTCCACAGCCTCATTATGAATAATTAAGAAGTCTAATTTATAGCTAAGGAAGGAAAGGGGGGGGGGTTGCGAACTCGAGTCTTCTGGTTTGGCATACCAGTCCAGATCATTCAGAAGAATATTTAAGCATCTGAGTATCTTAGTATTTAAGAAGACCGCTATAGAAATTACTATTTGTTATTCTTTGCCCTTTTACATATCACTGTTAATCCCCATACGATTGGGAGTGGACATAGACAGGTTGGAGCTGGGGAAGACCGCTATATAAGTGGAATATATTTTTCTGTTTATGGAAGAAAATGAAGCATATTATTAATGCTTTTCCTATAATCCAGCGGCCGGTTTCAAACCCTAATCAATAGAGAAGGTTGGTGTCAAGAAGGGCTTCAGGCCGTAAAGTTGAGTCAAACCAACGATATTGTCCAAGAGGTTAGGAAATACAGTGGTCTCATATGAACATGGGAAAACCTGCCGATAAATTGAGAAGAAATATCTCATTGCTTGCCCATTCTCACACCTGTGGTCAATGCTTGTATTATTCAATAATTTTGCTAGCTACTTAAGTTTGCAAGAAGTAAAAAAAATATATTACTATTCCTCCCACATATAATAATAATAATAATAATAATAATAATAATAATAATAATAATAATAATAATAATAATAATAATAAAATTAATATTAATAATAATCATAATAGTAATTATTATTATTATCATTATTATTATTATTATTATTATTATTATTATTATTATTATTATCATTATAATTATTATAATTATTATTATTATTATTATTATTATTATTATTATTATTATTATTATTATTATCATTATGATTATTATTATTATTATTATTATTATTATTATTATTATTATTATTATTATTATTATTATTATTATTATTATTATTATTATTATCATTATTATTATTATTGCTAGAGAAAAGTATCCTTTAACACCTGTCACAGACATAAAGTTAGAGCTAAACCAAGATATATTACAAGCAAGTTACTAATAAACATAACAATCTCTTTTGATTGAGTGAAAAGGTCAAATGTCATTTGGATAAGTACATCTGTACCCTGATATATATTCAACATTAATATAATGCCCTAGCAACCTTGGTTATAACAATGCAGCTTACTTTTTAGCATACAAAAAGCTGGTAAAAAAAAGCTAATGCATATGTACAACGCCACATATGCCACGATGTGCTAAATCAACTGACAAAGTACAAAAATTTTGTATTACCTATTTAGAAAGGTTCGTAATTTGTAGTCACCAACGCAAAGCGGTAGCGTTTGCGACTTTGAGGCGCCAGGTCGAGGGTTTGCGCACCGCCACGGTCTGAGGTTAGCAAGGGCATGCACTCAGGATGACGATTACTTCTGCCAAAACAAGCCCTTCGCAAGAGGGCAATCGTCCTAGCCCTTGGTAGAGAAGGGAATCCGTGACGTAAAACCGAATTAAATTTACAAGGTTCGTAATCCTCCTTGTAAAGGGTTGGTGACATCTTTGCGTCACGTAATGCCGAAATATTTTTTTTTCCTCCAGACATACAATAACCAAGGACATAAAAAGTGAATATAACTTGGGTTCTAAATGAATCTTTCCTGGTAAAGCCTCTTCTTAAGCCCTGACTCACAGCTAAGGATAACAACTATCTACTGAATCCTTTCAGTTATACTATGAAAAGTATCTTGTCGTCCATCCCATCTTCTAAATTCTAAATTTTAAATCCAACGTTAATATGTGAACCTCAGAACAAAGTACCATCGAAATTGTTCTTAATCTTGAATTATCCAGGAATCGAACCTAAATTTTTCTTTTTGTAATACTCAATCGAATGGAAAATATTAAGATAGTGTGTGTGTGTGTGTGTGTGTGTGTGTGTGTGTGTGTGTGTGTGTGTGTGTGTGTGTGAGAGAGAGAGAGAGAGAGAGAGAGAGAGAGAGAGAGAGAGAGAGAGAGAGAGAGAGAGAGAGTATAACGTAAATATCTTCAGTTACACCAGGAAAGCGGGAATAATCCGGGTGCATAACAAATAGCAGTGGCGCCAAAGCACATCTCTGGGAAATTCTTGAGGTCAGCTCGTATACTTTTTTGCTGTGCGAATTTGCTTTTTTGTTTACTTATTAAAATAAACGATTTTCAGTAATAAAACAGTAAATATTACTTTAATAAATAATATCTTTCGCTTGAGACACAGGGTTAACAACACTGAGGATAATTCTAAAGATATTTATATAACTTTTTTTTATATATATTAAAGCAATATTCACGAATATAATGGTTGTTTATTTTTGTATTATTATTCCTTTAATCTTATCCAGTACCAGATTCTCATGCACTAACTAGAACATATTGGCTACATATATCATCTTCAATTTTTTATCCACTACAAAACAAAATTTAAAGGAATCAAATAATATTGGAAGAATGCCATATATAATGTGCCACTTTGGTGTGCGATCCACCTCACCTTTATTTCATGAATGTGGCACCGGGATGGTAAAAAAATAGAGCCCTCATTAAGCCTGGGCACCAAGAAAACACAAAACAAAGAGAAACAGAGTTTATGGAGCGTTGTGGGTTGCTAGATGTGAAACGATTATAACGCCAGAATATTCGGTGTAGAAGTAGGCATAGAAAAAGTACCGTAAATGAAGGAAGGTTTAACATCAAGCTGTCCTGGCAAGTCCTATTTAAGTCCAAAAGACCTTCAGTTATACTGCACCGGGCGGCTGATGCCATGGGCCAACCTACTAACGAAGAAATGTGGTCTATTGTAAATTAACCGAACCTAACCTTACCTAACCATGTTCCCATGATGACTCACTATTGACAATGTAAATTGAATGTCACTGAATGTATATGTCCATTGCCATATAGTACATAGTGTAAATGTCCCGGTCGACAGCACACTACCGTAGCACCAGATATATTATTAAGTTCTTAGAGTCAAACAATTAAATATGTTATTAGGAATTTTACATTTAAAGGCATACATTCTGAAAAAAATAATGAAGAAACAACATACAAACCACTATAATAATAATAATAATAATAATAATAATAATAATAATAATAATAATAATAATAATAATAATAATAATAATAATAATAATAATAGTAAACAATTATTATTATTATTATTATTATTATTATTATTATTATTATTATTATTATTATTATTATTATTATTATTGTTCCGGTTTTACGTCACGGGCTCCCTTTTCAACCAAGGGCTAGGACGGTTGCCTTCTTGCGAAGGACTTGCTTTGGCAGATGTAATCGTTACCCTGAGTGCAGGCCTTCGCTAACCTCAGACTGTGATGGGGTGCGAACCCTCGACCTGAAGCCTTAGAGTCGCGGACGCTACCGCTTGAGCCACGGTGACTACTACCATTATTATTATTATTATTATTATTATTATTATTATATTATTATTATTATTATTTTTATCATTATTATTATTATTATTATTATTATTATTATTATTATTATTATTATTATTATTATTATTATTATTATTATTATTATTAAGCACACAAGAGATACTCAAAGGAATTAAGGTGTGGGGAAAAAAAAGGAAGAGGAAGAGACTCCTAAAACAAAGAGCTTTATTTTCTCCTTTTCAGAACCAATGAGTCTCGGGATCTTTCAGCCTTTTACAGTTTTCTTCTCTCTTCCTGTCACGATTTAAGCGTCAGGTGCTATTATGGCGGCGCTAATGGACGCACATATTCACTGTAGAGTTGACAGACCCGCGAGCGAGACCACCGTGGGACGCTAGGAATGGCATTCAATTTTAATTCCCCAAAAACATTCTTTCAAAAATCAATTGTTGGACTGATCCCACTGAGATGCTGAGAAGCCTACCCAGGAGTGAAAACTTTAACCCTTTGCCGATTATAAGACAAAAACGAAGCTAAGGGAGTTGATAACAATAATAATGGTAATAATAATGATAAAAATAGTAATAATAATAATTTATACATATATAGACATAAGTCTCATTCCTCCTTGTAAGGGTGGTGGCCGAGCCAAGAAACACGCATTCACCACGATCCACATACACACCTCAACCACTCCTCTCAGCTCCTTGGGGATAGAGGGTTGCCACGTCTGCCCCCCTTCCACCCTGCTTGGGTCTTCCACATGGTAGGTGGGTGAGGATATTCTACAGAGAGACCCGACAGCCGCAGCTGGTTTACCCCCACCGCTTCATCAAATGGCAACTCCCCTCACACCCGTCCACCACAGTTCACTGAGCTAGCAGGTGCGAGTAATCCCTTTGGGCTGCGTCATATATGCACAATCTTCCTCCACTCATTCCTATCTCTTCACGCAAGAGATAGGAATGAGTCTAACAATAAACCTGAATATACGTAAGAGAAAGTGGAGAAATGATAATGATTACCTGACCAATTTCTTGGTTAAATTAACTGCATTCAAAAATAGTTCACTCTTCCACTAATGCATTTAAATTTAGAATGAAATTCAGGGTATGGCGTAAGTGAAAGCTAAGAAAAAGACTTTCTCTCTTAAAGGCACGAATGCCATATTGACGAAGAAAGTAAATATCTGTAAAAGTAAATAAAATAATAATGAAATACAATACGCATATAAACACACAGGCACACAAAACTAGGTATGCAAACAAAAGCAAACCTCTCTCTCTCTCTCTCTCTCTCTCTCTCTCTCTCTCTCTCTCTCTCTCTCTCTCTCTCTCTCTCTCTCTCTATCTCTCTCTCTCTCTCTCTCTCTCTCTCTCTCTCTCTCTCAATTATTTCTTATAGTGAAATAAAAGTGTAAAACTAATTCTATTTGAGAAACTCATATGAAATTCTTTAAAGTAAAAAAAAGAAAAAAATATGGCTAAGCAAAAGGACAAGCTTATTACTTTTACTGGAAGTGATTCCACCTATGGTCTGGCACTTATAAATGGCTACATCATGATTACTTTCTTAATTTATTTTGCTATCAATACATAGGGACATGTGTAGGCAGGCACTCCCTTTGACACGTAAATGCTTACTATATATCACATTATATTTGTAATTTCCAGTTTAAATTATTATAAACGTAATATTCATTTTTACAATGTATACTAGATTAACTTTCTCGACATGAATTATAATAACTTATAATAACTTACCAAAGAAACGAGCATGTGTTTAATATATATATTTTTTTTGCATTCTAAAGTGTCATTAACTCATTATAAAATCATCGCATCTGTTTTGAAGCACGACCACTATATAAGTACATATAACGAAATCGACTGCTTAAAGCGTCATTATGAAATGGTAGCCATG
>JAXCGZ010009993.1:35000-45000 GCA_037179515.1 Halocaridina rubra
TTTTTCTTCCTTTCCTTCTCTTGACTGCATCTCCTTAATTTGTGTCTATTTTTCTTCTTTTCCTAATCTCTCTCCTATTTATTATTTTTTTCTTCTTTTCCTTCTCTTGATCTCTCTTCTCCTCTTCCTCCCATAATGTTCCCAGTTCGGATTCCTCTCTCTTTATTGACACTCTTGTTGACCCTCTAAATTACCCACAAGAGGGTGGCCGCCCCACCAAACCTTCCAACATACATACAAACATGTATATAGACATCCATCCAATATATCAATACTTATATATATATATATATATATATATATATATATATATATATATATATATATATATATATATATATATATATATATATATATATATATATATATATATATATATATATATATATATATAGTGTGTGTGTGTGTGTGTGTGTGTTGTGTGTGTGTGTGTGTGAATAAGTACAAACAAACGGAAATACAGATAATATTCCAAACTAATATCTCTACCGTTAAGAAATCTCAAGTGAAATATTCTTTGGGTGAATATTGTCATTACCTTCGACGGGGAGGGGGGTACATTTGTGAGTCACCACCTGAAGACTGATCAGTAATTTCAGGGTCACAGCGTACGAGAAATAAGCGAGGTCACAGGAGACGTGAATAATCCCGCAAAACACGCATTCACGTATTCCTCAAGTCTCTCTCTCTCTCTCTCTCTCTCTCTCTCTCTTTATGAATGTGATACCGGAACAGGCAAAGAAAATTGCCATTATCGGGCCTTGGCACCAATGTAATATTAAGTAAAAGTAGCAGCATAAAGGACAAGGCAGAAATAAGACTAATAAAAAATGCATTATTACTCGTATAAATCAGTTACCCATTCTTTCATAGAACAGAACTGTAGAGATAGTGACATGAAAATACAAGGCTTAAAAATATCTAACAATACACACACATACAATTTTTTTTTTTATTCAAATGGGGGTGAACTAACCCAAGTAGCCTAACCAAACCTAATCTAATAATTTTTATGCGATTTTCCCTGATCGAGGGTGCGAAAGTAAATATTTACCGCTATCTACCTTGGTAGGTATGAATTGCATATCACTATATTTCGATATTCTGCAATCACTATATTTAATTACAATAAAGCGATATCGATTTGTAAAAGTTTATGGAAATTTAATCCCAATTATTCTGCGAAAACTAAAGATAAGATGTAACAACAACTAATGATTGTTCCATAGTTGACAAAGAATATAGAGTACGGATTTGCATGTTAGAGGAAGTGCCTGCCAGAGCAAACATGTTCACATGTACGGCTTAAATGGCATAATTAAAGTACTATGAAAGTCCATATATATATATATATATATATATATATATATATATATATATATATATATATATATATATATTTATATATATATATATAGTAGTATATATATATATATATATATATATATATATATATATATATATATAGAGAGAGAGAGAGAGAGAGAGAGAGTATATATATATATATTTATGACTGTGTGTGTGTGTTTATGTGTGTGTATTGACCAACAGCTATTTTATTACAAGAACAGACACAAGCACATACGCTCGGGGAGAGAAGCCCTGCGCAATTAGCCTAGAAAATTATATGTGCTACTTCCTCTTTCTATATGCTGTAGCTCTTCCTCAGTTTTAGGGGATGACTGTATCTCACTATAGCCTCTTGGAGGAAAGTACCAAGCTTTATGGTCAAATGCTCTTCCCGACTCCAAAGGTCTCAATTTCTTTGGGCTCAGGATCGCTACCTCATCTAGCTGGGTTACTCTCTCTCTCTCTCTCTCTCTCTCTCACTCTCTCTCTCTCTCTCTCTCTCTCTCTATCTATCTATCTATCTATCTCTTAATTTCAATATCTCTTTCTTTTTATTACTCCTTCACATTCTTTATCTCTCTTCTTTCTCCTTTTTCTCTCGTTTTCTTTTAATATCTCTCTTTCTCTCTCCCATTTTTTCTCTCATTTTTTCTTTTTCTCTCACTCTCTCTTAGTGATTTAATCTGATGGGTTATTTAATCCGCATAAACCAGTTTTAAACAACGAAATATTTTTGCATATACAAACTTAAGTAATTACTCAGGTATTTAAAAAGTACATTACGAATTTACGTGAATTTTTATGTTTGGTAAGTGTAGCCACATGAGAACATGAACATTAGAAATTACATATTTACATTCAACATGAGTAATAAAGAGGCATAATGCTAACTTATTTGTAAACAAAGTGGGTTAAATAATACTCTCTTAATTCATTAAAGAGCATTCACTCTTATACGCTGCATTTAAACGTTGAAAATCTGTTATCTATTTATCTATCAATCAATCAATCATCAATCACTCAATCAATGTACCTATTTCTCTAGCTATCTATCCTTCTATCTATCTATCTATCTATCTATCTATCTATATACATACATACATACATATACCTTGGCTGTTTCCCCCTTTAATTGGGGGGTAGCCGACATCAAAAAAGGAAAACAGTTTGGGGAGAAGTTATCCTCCCCTTTACTCCCCCTCTTCTTTGACGTTTCACAGGAGGTTGGTACAAGGGGGGGGATTCCTAGTCCCCCCGCCCCGTCCACTTTTAGTCGCCTTTTACGACACGCAGGGAATACGGTGAGGCTATTCTTTGATATTGTGCCCGCCCCTCAGGGCACAGGATATATATATATATATATATATATATATAATATATATATATATATATATATATATATATATATACATACATTATCAAATAAGCACATTACATATGTGAAAACATGAATCATTTTTTTACCCCGACCGGGACTCGAACCTAGACTTATGATTACTAAGTCAAGGCGCTACCACTACACCACAGAAGGTTAATAGGAACCCAACCTTATAGCTTATATCTGCTATACTTAGGAATGAACGCATTCTAACTGAATGCCACTATGTTCATATTACAGATTCCCCAACCTCACTCGTGGCTTCATGATTCATGTTTTCACATATGTAATGTGCTTATTTGATAATTTCATGGCCCGAATGAGATTGGAAATTGAATTAAATGCTAAAATGAAGCCACGAGTGAGGTTGGGGAATCTGTAATATGAACATAGTGGCATTCAGTTAGAATGCGTTCATTCCTAAGTATAGCAGATATAAGCTATAAGGTTGGGTTCCTTTTAACCTTCTGTGGTGTAGTGGTAGCGCCTTGACTTAGTAATCATAAGTCCTAGGTTCGAGTCCCGGTCGGGGTAAAAAAATGATTCATGTTTTCACATATGTAATGTGCTTATTTGATAATTTCATGGCCCGAATGAGATTGGGAATTGAATTAAATGCTAAAATGAAGCCACGAGTGAGGTTGGGGAATCTGTAATATGAACATAGTGGCATTCAGTTAGAATGCGTTCATTCCTAAGTATAGCAGATATAAGCTATAAGGTTGGGTTCCTTTTAACCTTCTGTGGTGTAGTGGTAGCGCCTTGACTTAGTAATCATAAGTCCTAGGTTCGAGTCCCGGTCGGGGTAAAAAAATGATTCATGTTTTCACATATGTAATGTGCTTATTTCATAATTTCATGGCCCGAATGAGATTGGGAATTGAATTAAATGCTAAAATGAAGCCACGAGTGAGGTTGGGGAATCTGTAATATGAACATAGTGGCATTCAGTTAGAATGCGTTCATTCCTAAGAATAGCAGATATAAGCTATAAGGTTGGGTTCCTTTTAACCTTCTGTGGTGTAGTGGTAGCGCCTTGACTTAGTAATCATAAGTCCTAGGTTCGAGTCCCGATCGGGGTAAAAAAATGATTCATGTTTTCACATATGTAATGTGCTTATTTGATAATTTCATGGCCCGAATGAGATTGGGAATTGAATTAAATGCTAAAATGAAGCCACGAGTGAGGTTGGGGAATCTGTAATATGAACATAGTGGCATTCAGTTAGAATGCGTTCATTCCTAAGTATAGCAGATATAAGCTATAAGGTTGGGTTCCTTTTAACCTTCTGTGGTGTAGTGGTAGCGCCTTGACTTAGTAATCATAAGTCCTAGGTTCGAGTCCCGGTCGGGGTAAAAAAAAAATGATTCATATACATACATATATACACACACACACACACACATATATATATATATATATATATATATATATATATATATATATATATATATATATACATACACACACACTATATATATATATATATATATATATATATATATATATATATATATATATATATATATATGTGTGTGTGTGTGTGTGTGTGTGTGTGTGTGTGTGTGTGTGTGTGTGTGTGTGTACGTATCAATTTGACAAGGAAGAGTAAACACTACTACGTCATTATCTTTCCCTAATGAACAAACAATGTAATTCTATACTTGAAACAATTCTGGCCATCAAATGGACTTAGAAATCTCCTCTATATACAAATCAAATTCAAGTCATTGAGCTTCCGAGGTAGAGGTAGTTGTGTAAGAGAAGGTGGGGGGGGGGGGTACATCAGACGCAGATAAATATTTCCGAAGAGGAAATAAAATACAGCAAATCCTTTCCTTCCGGCATGTCACACGTGTTCATGCATTTCTCACGCATTTTCAAATCACTCTTTGACGTAAACACTTCCGTTACATAACTAGGAAAGCTCCTGGAACGATCATAAATGGCGTTACTCTGTTATCTGTATATTCCCATTTTCCTCTTGGTTCAGTTGCAGAGTATGGCGTAATATACAATCTCACACACACGCACACACATTATATATATATATATATATATATATATATATATATATATATATATATTTATATATATATGTATATATATATATATATATATATATATATATATATATATATATATATATATATATATATATATATATATATATATATATAAAATATTCAAGTCATATGTAGGACATATTTTGCCTAATCTTGCCATTAATATTGAGAGAGAGAGAGAGAGAGAGAGAGAGAGAGAGAGAGAGAGAGAGAGAGAGAGAGAGAGAGAGAGAGGAGAGATAAAATACTCTTTTGATCTTAGACCTATACGTTCTGACTCTTATTTTATTCCAATTATATCCCCAAAATTCTTCTTCATCCCACATGTAGGATGCTATAACCATATTTAAGACAATTATTTTGGGCTGGGAGATTTGGTGTAATGACAGCTGAATAACTCGGATGTCATCAACCTTTTCTTCTTTTCTTTTTCCTTCTGATTTTTCATTTCCTAAATCCTGCGGTCCTCATCCTGCTTTTTCTTCATTTCTTTTTGATAATGGAAAGCAGAGTAAGTTTGTATATCTAAATGGATTAATTGCTTCTTTGAGGTTGCAATATGGAGACACACACACACACACACACACACACACACACACACACACATATATATATATATATATATATATATATATATATATATATATATATATATATATATATATATATGTATATAGTAGTCGCCGTGGCTCAGTCGGTAGCGTCTCCGACTCTGAGGCGTCAGGTCGAGGGTTCGCGCCCCGTCACGGTCTGAGGTTAGCAAAGGCATGCACTCAGCGTAAGGATTACATCTGCCAAAACAAGTCCTTCGCAAGAGGGCAACCGTCCTAGCCCTTGGTTGATAAGGGAGTCCGTGACGTAAAACCGGAACATATATATATATATATATATATATATATATATATATATATATATATATATATATATATATATATATATATATATACTTCTTAATCAGTGAAATATGCAAAATCCCGGAGTTAAACATCACGTGATTAAATTTCCAAAGACAACATTCTCCAGACTCTCTATACTCATAATGTATTTGACATACAACACCCCGCATGCGAGAACTTGAAACTTCCCTACTCACGGTCTCGAAGTTCAAAGCATGACATAAGGATATAGTGAGGTATGCGAACCACACACACACACACACACACACGAGAGAGAGAGAGAGAGAGAGAGAGAGAGAGAGAGAGAGAGAGAGAGAGAGAGACAATGACTTACAGAGTCATATTTGGAATGTCAACACTTAAACGCCATTTTAATCCAGGGAATGAAAGCCCACAGTCTCTCGTCACTCAAACATAACGCCAGGGTAAGGAAATGTAAAAGAGAAACGGCAAGGCGTCCCTTTAGGCTTAAAATGGCTCAGGTTCTGTGTGTATAATCACACTGTCTTAGTTCAGAAGTAGCAAGAACTAGCTTCATGTTCACAACGAGTCAGTAGTTGTTTGTTCCAACACTGAGGCAAGTACAGCATAGACAATTAATCGCAGTGTTCTTCTGCCATTAACACATGTAAACAAAAATATATTACTCTTACTTAATAATCGCAGAGTGCTCTTCTGCCATCAGTCAATTGTTACACGACATTTTATTCTTAATTTAAAATGAATTGCAAATTCTATTAATATTTTATTTATACCTGATCAAATATAGATTGTAATGTTTAACAACTGCAATATCCCTGGGAGTGCCATAGTGCACATATCCCTATGTACAGTTAAAAATTTGAATAAAAAAATACCTACAGGTGATTATGACTGAGTTGCTACCCGTAGCAGACTTGAGTATAGAATTATATGAGCAGTTAATTACAACAGTAACTGAGAGAGTTCATCCAAAGCTATCTAAATTCCAATTATGAAAGTGTGAATGGCTAATCAATTTAATACAGTTCATCACAGAATGTACAAAGGTAAAAGATTTCAGACTAAAGGCAATTTTTTTTCTGTGAATTTGTCCTAACCTAATAATCTGTAATTTTTCATTTATTTTATGCTTCTTCTCTGTAGCCATTCATTCTCTTGGCTTTCTCATTATTTCTTATCCACTACTCCATTTTGCATTTCTATATTTTTTTATCCTCACTATTCTTTTCAGGCATTCTCTCGTATTTTTCTCTTCTTTTTTTCCCTTGTTTCTACTCCTGATGATGATGAAAATGAGAACGATTATTATCATCATCATCATTATTATTATTATTATTATTATTATTATTATTATTATTATTATTATTATTATTTCTCTAGTTCATATACATAGAAAACTGGGGACCGCCGTAGCGTGCCTGATAAAGTCCTCGTCTTGGGAGATGAAGGACCTGCGTTTGAGCCCACGGCGGGATAAAAGGAATAGCATCCAGCTTTAATTCCCCAGCTGCAGTCCATGTGTGCCCACCCCCAAATGGGGATTGAAGGCGATGCAATAAACGTATTATATACATAGTACATTCATCTTTAAATCTGTTTAATGCTTACATACATATATATTTGTTTAATTGCTGACAAGTAATTGTACAATTGTGTTTGATTTAACTGATATATCATCACACTTTTATCTTTGTATCATTTAAGAATCTGTACTATTAACCCGTCTAAATAGGAAATAAATTTAATTTAATCTAATTCAATCCATTAAGCCATTCATTCTCTTGTATTTTCTCATCATTTCTGTGTCTCCATTCCACTCATTCACATTATTTTTTCTCACTTTTCACATTTGATTGTTTCTCTCATTCATTTTTATTTCCTATGTCTCTTCGGTGATTCTCTTTTATTTTTTACTATTTTATGTTCCTTCTATCCACTCCTCCTCATACATCTCCTACAATTCCCTCCTTAGGGAATGACCAAGATATGGCTGACGAAGTCCCGAATAGCGTCAACAACATCCCACCACCCATCACTTCGAACAGCCAAGGTTGAAGTCGTTTGTTTAGGTACAAATAAACACTGGCCAAAATTTGTCTTCCTAAACTCTCTGCTGTACCCTCCAATGGTCCTCTTCCTCTGACTATTATTTTCTACTATTTCTGAAGTATATATATATATATATATATATATATATATATATATATATATATATATATATATATATATATATATATATATATATATATATATATATATATATATATAGAGAGAGAGAGAGAGAGAGAGAGAGAGAGAGAGAGACACACACACACACACACACACACAGACTAAATAAGACAAGCAAATACGTAACTAAATTAATTAATACACCATTATAATAAAGATATGATATACTTATAATAAAGGCTGTTAAATAAAAATAGTAATAATGTAATGAGATCATATGCAAAGTTTGTGGTTATGTCTGGCACACGACCAGGGGGGGGGGGAAACAGGTATAGAAAGAGACACCACCGATGGTGTCAGATTACCCGTGAGAGAAAAAAACTGTGTTCTATATGGCCCAGAGGAGAATATTAACCAAATGCATTAATTTACAAGACTTCTGATCTCCTGAATTGTGCTATTTTGAACTGTGCAAGTATCTCTGCGATCATAACAATCTGTGTCCAATATTAAGTGTTTATCCAGCACAAAAACTGTAAATGCATTTAAATTTATGAAATTTGTGATGGTTCTTTAAATGCACTTATTAAGCTCATTATATTATTACAATATTGTAATAATACATGTCCCTATGTAACATTTCACATCAAGATAAAAAAAGGTATATGTTTCTTACTAGCTTCTTGGAAATTAATGATGGTTTTGACTCTTAATTTTACTGCCGGATGCCTTCCTGACATCAACTCTCTCATGGATCCGGGTCTGGAACTGGCACTATGTTGAGCTGGCTTGCTCCCCCAGAGGATAAAACTCGATAAAGTTATATTGATAAATATGATCAATTTCGTCTTGAGTGCAATGGCGAGTGGTTCCAATTTCCCCTATAAAAATAAATTACTAGCGAAATATAATAATGGAGAGAGAGAGAGGAGAGAGAGAGAGAGAGAGAGAGAGAGAGAGAGAGAGAGAGAGAGAGAGAGAGAGAGAGGAGAGAGAGAGAGAGAGAGTAATAAATAAATTAGCAGCTTTTCCAGTGGTTATAAGTTAATTTAGCCATCATTTACAACCCAGTCTAAGCACCCTTTAAAATGACAATTTTTACATATCATTTGTAATAACTATATCTTGGGAGGACCTCGGCAGAGCAGCGATTAGAGCACTAGACTCGTGTAGTGACAACCCCGAGTTCGAGCCTACCGTGGGGCATTCGGAAGAGCATCCAGCCTTTATTACTCATCTCCAACCCATCTATGCCACCTCATTCAATTGAATACTTATTGTTTATTAAACTTGAAAAGAGGATTCCGACTTCATATACGGCAAAATAAAAAGCCACATTAGAGCTGTTACATATTTTGTTAATTACACATACATAAATGCATATATTCATATACAATGGCCGCAGTCCCTGGTGTAAGAGGGTGGCTGAGTCAAGGCACGTACATTCATCAATAGTTGACATAACTTAATCACTCTTATAAGCTCCTCTTACTGTTGATTATACAAAATATAATAATAAAACATAGTTTTCGCTTTCCAATGACAGTATCTTCATGATGACGGTACGCTTTCAGTGAAAAGCGAAAGCCTGGTCTTACATAATTAAATTTTCTATAATGAACAGAATAATCTTCATCTCCACCGTGGGTTTTATAGTTGTTAATGTTAACAATGACAACAAACTGATACTGTCATATAATTTTCTTTTCATTCCTTTTCTTTTGAAATCTGAATTGAAACTAATGTGGATATATATTATGTAACTATATTATTTATGACAAATTGAGTCCCTGTGGCACGGTAAGTACAGCATACATTAAAGAAAACGAATGGACAAATAACAAACTAAAATACTCCAATGTTGACCTATTATAAGACATTCATCCAGCCACTGGGGAACAAACCGCCTCAATTCGGTGTCTGTCCCTGCTGGTATCAGGAAGCGAATCCATCAGTCAAACTTGTGCCAAAAGTAAGGCTATTTTTTTTTTTATTAATCAAATAACTGCACATGGGAACATGTGCACATGGGCACACCCAGTTATATGCAGTTGTTAACATTACAATCTATAGTTGGTCATGTATAAATTGAATATTAATAGAATTTTCAACTCATTTAAAAAAAATCATAGCAAGTAATTTAGAATGAAATATAGTG
>JAXCGZ010009993.1:47500-50000 GCA_037179515.1 Halocaridina rubra
ATAACTGTTGTATACAACCCACCAAGGAACCAAAATAGGCTGGAAATTTATGAGGAAAGTCATATAGGTACTATTGAAGTCATAAACTCAGTTGTTAACATGGCACGGGAGAAAAAATGTAGGATTTTGATTATGGGAGACTTTAATCATAAAGAGATAGATTGGATAAATCTTGACCCACACAGTGGTGAGGACTCATTTGGGGCAAGATTCCTAGATTGCGTACAAGGGAATTTCCTACACCAACATGTAATGGAACCAACAAGAGCCAGGGGTGGGGATGAGCCATCACTACTTGATCTAGTGTTCACAGATAATGTGTTGGATATTGAAAATATTGAGTATGAACCACCAATTGGAAAGAGTGACCACTGTGTGTTGTTGATGGAGTATATCATTGAAGACATTCTTCCTGAGAGTAGAGGCACTGAGGACATGAGGAGGAACTATCCGAAAGGAGATTACATCAAAATGAATGAGCTTTTTGCAGTTATTGACTGGAGAACCTTATTTTACAACAAATCTGTACAAGAAATGTATGACATCTTTTGTGAGAAATATGGGAAGATAGTAGATTGCTGCATACCTGTCACCAAAGTAGGTGTAATTCATGCCAGAGAGAAATGGTTCGATAATGGGTGTAAAAGAGCTAAGGAGTGGAGAGACAAATGCTGGAAAAGGTATAGGAGGAGAAAAAACATAAATGCCTGGCAAACCTACAAAAGAGCAAGAAATGACTACCTAAGTAAAAGGAGAGAGGCAGAGAGAGATTATGAGAGGGACATCACCAGGAAGGCTAAAGAAAATCCCAAGCTTTTCCACAGCTTTATCAGAGGAAAACTGAA
Organism: Halocaridina rubra; assembly: GCA_037179515.1. Classification (NCBI taxonomy): domain Eukaryota; kingdom Metazoa; phylum Arthropoda; class Malacostraca; order Decapoda; family Atyidae; genus Halocaridina; species Halocaridina rubra. The sequence goes on from JAXCGZ010009993.1 coordinate 48,346, forward strand.
GGTAAAAGAACAGGTTTTAAGGCTAAAGAGAGCGGATGGAAGCATCACTGAGACGGACGAAGAGATCTGCAAAGAATTGAACAAGGAGTTTCAGTCAGTATTTACAGTAGAAAATACCCCACCCCCTCAGATTGCAGTGATAGAAGCTCAAGGGCCGGTATTAGAGAACATCAACCTTACAGCCACAGAGGTATGCAAAGCGCTGATGGATTTAGATGTTCATAAAGCTACAGGTCCTGATGACATATCCCCTCATGTGCTTAAAAAATGCGCAAACACAATATCAGTGGCACTAAGTATCATATTTAAGGAGTCACTGGAGTCGGGGGAGATTCCAAGATGCTGGAAACAAGCAAATGTGATACCTATCTTCAAAAAGGGAAGGAGGGATACGGCTCTGAACTATAGACCAGTTTCCTTGACCAGCATAGTTTGCAAAGTTATGGAGAAACTACTAAGGAAACATATCTCTCTTCACTTGGAATCCTTCAACTTTTTGTCAGTGAGGCAACATGGCTTCAGAGAAGGAAGATCAACAGTAACAAACTTATTAGAATTTTATGATGAGGTAAGCCAAATCTTACAGGAAAGAGAGGGCTGGGCAGATTGCATATTCCTAGACTTCCAGAAAGCGTTTGACACTGTTCCACATGGGAGACTTATTAGGAAGCTGCAATCAATGGCTAGAATAGGTGGAAATGTCTTGGAATGGATAAAAACTTACTTAGAAGGAAGGGAACAGAGGGTTAGAGTAAGACACTCAGTGTCTGAATGGAGAAGAGTTAGTAGTGGAGTTCCACAGGGTTCAGCTTTAGGGCCACTTTTGTTCCTTGTATATGTAAATGACCTACCAGAGTCTGTAAATTCATTCATGAATATGTTTGCAGATGATGCAAAGATTGTGAAGAAAGTAAAAAACGAGAACAATGGTAGAGAACTTCAGGAGGATCTAAATAATCTGCATGAGTGGTCAGAAAAGTGGCTAATGAAATTCAATACCTCAAAATGTAAGGTAATGAGAATGGGTACAAGTGCAAGAAGGCCCAAGCTTGACTACTCGGTGGCTGGAGTACAACTTCAAGAGACAGAAAATGAGAGAGATCTAGGAGTAAACATACTGGCAGATTTGTCTCCAGAAATACATATAAATGGCGTAGTAAGGGCAGCATATGCATTCTTATCAAATGTAAGGGTAGCCTTCAGGCACATGGACAAGGAAATGTTCAGAAATATTTATGTAACCTATGTGAGGCCAAAACTCGAATATGCAGCCCCCTTTTGGAATCCGCACTTGAAAAAGCACATAGCTAAGCTTGAAAAAGTTCAAAGACATGCCACGAAACTGGTGCCAGAAATACACAATCTCGGTTATGATGAGAGGCTGAGGGAATTAGACTTGCCATCACTCGAAGCTAGAAGAGTAAGGGGGGATATGGTGACAGTCTTTAAATTCCTTCATGGTTATGATAGAGTGGATAGGGATCGATATTTCGATATGGCTGGCTCTAGAACTAGAGGTCATAGTTTGAAGCTTCGTAAGAAAACTTGTTTGCAGGATGTAAGGAAATACTTTTTCAGTGTAAGAGTAGTTGATAATTGGAATTGGCTAAGCGAGGAGGTAGTTAATGCTATCTCAATCCATAGTTTTAAGGACA
>JAXCGZ010009993.1:55000-56562 GCA_037179515.1 Halocaridina rubra
AAATATAAATAAATATAATAAATACATAAATAAATTTTTCATGAAAATTAATACGTGCATATATATATATATATATATATATATATATATATATATATATATATATATATATATATATATATATATATATATATATATATATATATATATATATATATATATATATATATATATATTATATATACGCAGCAGCTACAAAACTATCAACTTAATTCTGAAATTATGAAGTTTTGGTATCACTCAATATTTTCTGTATTTTATAAGTACATCTGAGTCCGTACCGAACATAATTGGGTACGAGAGAGAGAGAGCGAGAGAGAGAGAGAGAGAGAGGAGAGAGAGAGAGAGAGAGAGAGAGAGAGAGAGAGAGAGAGAGAGAGAGAGAGAGAGAGAGAGAGAGGAGAGAGAGAGAGAACTGGATCAATATCTCTTCAAGGTTTTGTACCGTGTGAATAAGGAATTACTTGACTGTGGCCCTCCCAAAGGAAAGAGAGAGAGAGAGAGAGAGAGAGAGAGAGAGAGAGAGAGAGAGAGAGAGAGAGAGAGAGAGAGAGAGAGAGAGAGAGAGAGAGAGAGATTTTCTGTCTCGTAAAGGCTTTCCATATTTTGAGTTAGGATTTGCCTCGATGAGTTCCCCATGAGAGAGAGATAGAGAGAGAGAGAGAGAGAGAGAGAGAGAGAGGAGAGAGAGAGAGAGAGAGAGAGAGAGAGAGAGAGAGAGAGAGAGAGAGGAGAGAGAGAGAGAGAGAGAGAGAGAATCTGATTTCAGTTGAATTAACCCATCTGCTTAGCTGAATATTTATATACTTATAAAATTTCATCGGAAGGCGAAAGGCTTGATGAAACTGCCCATTAGAAATTTAAAAAATGATGAAAGACATCACACTAACATATACATAAATGTATATACGTATTCACATACATACACACACACATTATTACTGTGCCAAGGCACTACCAACTACACCTAGGTTTAAGTCCCGGTCGGGGTAAAAATTATACATGTTTTCACATATGCTAATAAACTTATTCGATTATTGTTGGTCTCAAATGAGACTGAGATTTGAATTAAATGCGAAAACGAAGCCACAAGGGAGGTTGGGGGAAACTAATACGAACAGAGTGGCATTCAGAGAGAATGCGTTCATTCCTAGTATAGCAGATACAGCTGTAAGGTTTGTTTCCTTTTTAGACCTTCTGTGGTGTAGTTGGTAGCGCCTTGGCACAGTAATTATTAGTCCTATGTTCAAGTCTCGGTCAGGGTAAAAATTAATCGTATATATATATATATATATATTATATATATATATATATATATATATATATATATATATATATATATATAATATATATATATATATATATATATATATTGTGACAGAGTGTTTCGCTCAATGTCAACAGAGGCTGTTAGATGCCTTATTAAATAAAATTAGTAACATAACTGTTATTTTCTAACTAAAAAAATTAATTCTCTTTAACATAACTGTTATTTTTTAACTAATAAAATAATTCCCACTTCTTGACTTTCGCAGATTATGATTATTTGCAATTTGTATTTT
>JAXCGZ010009994.1:0-2500 GCA_037179515.1 Halocaridina rubra
TTGGAATAAAGGATTATTATTATTATTATTATTATTATCATCGGTTCCATTTTATACTTAGTGATACTTATCATACCTGTCCTTAAAACTATGGATTGAGATAGCATTAACTACCTCCTCTCTTAGCCAATTCCAATTATCAACTACTCTTACACTGAAAAAGTATTTCCTTACATCCTGCAAAGAAGTTTTCTTACGAAGCTTTAAACTATGACCTCTAGTTCTAGAGCCAGCCATATCAAAATATCGATCCCTATCCACTCTATCATAACCATGAAGGAATTTAAAGACTGTCACCATATATGTGTGTGTGTGAGTGTGTGTGCGTGTGATTACCTAATTGTGATTACCTAATTGTGTTTACGGGAAAGAGCCCAAAGCTCGTATCTTCCCGTCTCCTCATCGGTTCCATTTTATACTTAGTGATACTTATCATACCTGTCCTTAAAACTATGGATTGAGATAGCATTAACTACCTCCTCTCTTAGCCAATTCCAATTATCAACTACTCTTACACTGAAAAAGTATTTCCTTACATCCTGCAAAGAAGTTTTCTTACGAAGCTTCAAACTATGACCTCTAGTTCTAGAGCCAGCCATATCAAAATATCGATCCCTATCCACTCTATCATAACCATGAAGGAATTTAAAGACTGTCACCATATATGTGTGTGTGTGTGAGTGTGTGTGCGTGTGATTACCTAATTGTGATTACCTAATTGTGTTTACGGGAAAGAGCCCAAAGCTCGTATCTTCCCGTCTCCTCATCGGTTCCATTTTATACTTAGTGATACTTATCATACCTGTCCTTAAAACTATGGATTGAGATAGCATTAACTACCTCCTCGCTTAGCCAATTCCAATTATCAACTACTCTTACACTGAAAAAGTATTTCCTTACATCCTGCAAAGAAGTTTTCTTACGAAGCTTCAAACTATGACCTCTAGTTCTAGAGCCAGCCATATCAAAATATCGATCCCTATCCACTCTATCATAACCATGAAGGAATTTAAAGACTGTCACCATATATGTGTGTGTGTGAGTGTGTGTGCGTGTGATTACCTAATTGTGATTACCTAATTGTGTTTACGGGAAAGAGCCCAAAGCTCGTATCTTCCCGTCTCCTCATCGGTTCCATTTTATACTTAGTGATACTTATCATACCTGTCCTTAAAACTATGGATTGAGATAGCATTAACTACCTCCTCTCTTAGCCAATTCCAATTATCAACTACTCTTACACTGAAAAAGTATTTCCTTACATCCTGCAAAGAAGTTTTCTTACGAAGCTTCAAACTATGACCTCTAGTTCTAGAGCCAGCCATATCAAAATATCGATCCCTATCCACTCTATCATAACCATGAAGGAATTTAAAGACTGTCACCATATATGTGTGTGTGTGAGTGTGTGTGCGTGTGATTACCTAATTGTGATTACCTAATTGTGTTTACGGGAAAGAGCCCAAAGCTCGTATCTTCCCGTCTCCTCATCGGTTCCATTTTATACTTAGTGATACTTATCATACCTGTCCTTAAAACTATGGATTGAGATAGCATTAACTACCTCCTCTCTTAGCCAATTCCAATTATCAACTACTCTTACACTGAAAAAGTATTTTCTTACATTCTGCAAAGAAGTTTTCTTACGAAGCTTTAAACTATGACCTCTAGTTCTAGAGCCAGCCATATCAAAATATCGATCCCTATCCACTCTATCATAACCATGAAGGAATTTAAAGACTGTCACCATATATGTGATTACCTAATTGTGATTACCTAATTGTGTTTACGGGAAAGAGCCCAAAGCTCGTATCTTCCCGTCTCCTCATCGGTTCCATTTTAGACTTCGTGATACTTATCGTACCTGTCCTTAAAACTATGGATTGAGATAGCATTAACTACCTCCTCTCTTAGCCAATTTCAATTATCAACTACTCTTACACTGAAAAAGTATTTCCTTACATCCTGCAAAGAAGTTTTCTTACGAAGCTTCAAACTATGACCTCTAGTTCTAGAGCCAGCCATATCGAAATATCGATCCCTATCCACTCTATCATAACCATGAAGGAATTTAAAGACTGTCACCGTATCCCCCCTTACTCTTCTAGCTTCGAGTGATGGTAAGTCTAATTCCCTCAGCCTCTCATCATAACTGAGATTGCGTATTTCTGGCACCAGTTTCGTGGCATGTCTTTGAACTTTTTCAAGCTTAGCTATGTGCTTTTTCAAGTGCGGATTCCAAAAGGGGGCTGCATATTCGAGTTTTGGCCTCACATAGGTTACATAAATATTTCAGAACATTTCCTTGTCCATGTGCCTGAAGGCTACCCTTACATTTGATAAGAATGCATATGCTGCCCTTACTATGCCATTTATATGTATTTCTGGAGACAAATCTGCCAGTATGTTTACTCCTAGGTCTCTCTCATTTTCTGTCTCTTGAAGTTGTACTCCAGCCACCGAGTAGTCAAGCTTGGGCCTTCTTGCACTTGTACCCATT